>APFE031748638.1:0-16604 GCA_000404065.3 Pinus taeda
ACCAAAACTCAAGAGGTCAGAGTTAGTGATGGGACTTACTTTCATATTGCTTGTATCCTCCTACGCTACAATGACTCTTTTCACTTCTTGACCTAGGACAAACCCTAGAATCACTCGATGGGTGCTTGACCTATAAAATACAATAATTTGAGCATGAAACCCATGCTCCAAAAACAATAATAATAATTTTATTTTATTTCATAATTTATAAGAATCAAAAATACATTTCATACTTATGAATACCGAACCTAGTTACACATTTTTCAACACTCCCTATTAACTAGGGAGGTATTCATAAGAGGTACATGGACATTCTCAATTTGAAGAGATCTCATAAGAAGAGTCGAATTGATAACCCATCTGTCTACTATCATATCAACCAGCATTGTCACATAGCAACGCCTTGACTAAAAACTCTATCTCTCCACAAGATTAGAACACAATGCTGACGAGACAAATGATTTGTAGACACCATCATCATTGTATCTCAAGGTACAAACTCCACTCGAGCGTTCACCGAGCATGAACTTCTTTAGACTATTCTTATATGTAACAACCCTCATGAAAATTCCATGTAATAAAAGTTAATAAAGGCAAAATAATAACCACGATAGATGGGACAGACTTATTCCAAGCTAAATGATGGGAGAAACATCCTAGTGTGGGTGTTCATTGGTTTATTATGGCTAAGGAAATTGGCAAAGGCAATGGCTAAGGCTTTGGAAAGGAAAAATGGAATTTTGGCGCATTTATTTATGAAAATAATGGAAATTAGGAGAAAAAGAAGGTCAAAGGTCACAGGTTGCATGTGAGGAGGAAAATGAAGGAAAATTATGGAAAATGAAGAAAATAGAGGCCCAATTAATAAAAAGGCTTTTGAGGATCAGTTGGTACCTTTTTTCAGTTCAGTTTTGGAGCTCTCTCATTATTCTCTCTCTCTCTCTCTCTCTCTCTCTCTCTCTCTCTCTCTCTCGCTATTGGACACTTAGAGTTTTCTTGGAGCACTTTGGCATTGGATCAAGAATGGAAAAGGAAGGCAAGAGGAAGGAAGGAGCAATCAAGGAAGAGTAGGATCAAGTAGCTACAATGAGATTCTTTGCAGGTATTGATTTGCATGTGTGTTTTCCTTGTTAGATTTTGCATGCATGGTATTGCATGTGGTTCTTTGTTGCTATGGCTTGGGTTTTTCCAAGTGTGACAGTGTTTTCAGCCTAGCCTTACCATTTTCAGATATCCATGGTGCGATGGGGTTTTCATGTTTTGGTTGAGTTGGATTGTCGATGGATTCAAAGTTGAGTGAGATGAACCTCTGAATAACAGAACACATGGCCCGGTAACCCCTGAACCGAACTATGGGTTTTGATAAAGCCGCATTTAATGTTGCCTCGGTGGGCCTGGGAATCCTTGACCGATGAATGGCAGGAAATACGGTAAATCCTAGAGGTGGTTTCCCTTGATTAGGCCTAGGAATACTTGTCGGTGAATGGCGGAATATACGGTAAAGACTAGAGGGTGGAGTCTCAATTTAGTGCCTAGTGATCCCTGGATTAGACTGTGGATTACGGTAAAGCCTAAGAGACTAGGAGATAGGAAAATTCCTCACAGTGTAGGTGTAGAAATTAGATGGCATCCATGCTTATTTTGGCCTAGTGATTTGGTGGAGATCATGGTAAATCTTGTTATTAAATGTTTATTATTTTAGCCTAGTGATCCGGTGTGGATTGCGGTAAAGCTTGATTTCTATTGATGAGGGTGAGGTGGTTCAGCCTCGAGATGCCCTGGTTGGTTCTTTTGGTTTGAGTCCCACATTCATGCTTGGAATATGGCACAAGGGTGAATGGATGAGGAGCGAATTGGCTCAGCCATTCTATGGTCAGGTGGAAAATGGTATTCCCATCCCAGGTTGGCTCTTGCATTCATTAATAAGAGGTTATTTCCTTAGCATCATGTTTAAATGTACTAGTTTATATGTGTATTATATATTTGATGTACTCCTAGTATTTCTGTTGTTATTATGCTGGTTATAAGCATGTATTATGACAATGATGATGTATGGATCTTCTTGTGTTTTGATTTGTAAATTAATGAACAATGTATCTATGATCTAATAGATGATAATGCAACTAATGATATAATGGAACAATGCTTCTTAGTGATTGTCAGATAAGTATGAGACCCCTATGCTTAGATTTGTTGTTTAAATATGTAGATTACATATTTGTGACATGTTTGATGAAATGCCTGTCATGGCTAGTAGAGGTCCAGTCTAGACCTTGTCATTTTTTTTGCAAATGCATCTTTGTTATGTTGTGTAAATTCATTTCCAAAAGTGTCATTGAGTTCTGGGCAGTGACATGGGCTCTAGGCCTGAAAAAGTGGCACAAATCTCAGAGTCACAAGCATAGGTCTGAGAAAAAGGTCCCTGGACACATGCATACCCATGTTGTGGGAGCGTCCAAAGCATCCTAGACTTATGCTTGTCCATATCAAGGGAGCATCTGGGGGTTTAATAGTCTAAAAATTCAATCGGTCTAAGGGGATGGTTACCTGAGTGGTTGGGATGGCTCATGGGAGTTTTGTTGTTGATGTGGAAGGTTTATATGGTGTGTTTTTGTCGGTTCGACTTCCTTAAGGTCACTTAGGAGGTTGAATCCCATTATAGCAACATCTCATCATGAGTGTATGATTGGTTACATGTTGTTTATGATTGTGTATTACAATGTACATTAGTATGGTTGTTGTTGTCATGCATGAGGTCATGGTATGTGTAGTTGTTATGGTCATGCATTGATGACTGGACTCTAGCTAAAATGATGTTTTTGTGTTGATATACCTATTTTTTATATGTCTATATGTTGTTATGATTATGTTTGTACATGTATTACGATGATTGGCTATTCTTGCAAATGAGATATCCTCCTTGAATTTTGCTAAGGTACAATGGTTTATTGTGATTTGGTTTAGATGACATAATATGCTTCGTAGGAAAGAGATCGTAAATGACTAGCAAGATGGTAGACTACAAAGACTCTCCCTATGAATCAGATGAGCAATGTGTTGTTGGGCACTCTTCTAATTTGGCAGACACATTGTGAAGCTTGAAGGAATAAATAAGGAGTTGTAAGGAGGAAAATGACAAAATCACGTAGGCACAAGAGAAACAAGCATAGGTTAATGCAATACTCCTTCAAAGTTTGTCAGAATCGTAGAAATAGGGGCCACTTCAGATTAGCCATGGGCAGGAGGACAGAACTAATGGGGCATATGGCAGTAGGTCTCATGGTGGTCACTGGTTGGATGGAGATAACACAATGAGATATGGCAGGTTGTTGGATACTCTATATAGGAGAGGTGATGGACACATGTATTATTATAGTTATGGTTCTGACGGGCATCATGATCGTCATCGTTATCACCCTTACAGGAGAAGTGATAGGGGATACTAACCATATGATTTTAAGAAAGCAAAGCCACCTACTTTTGACAGAGACTTGAAGAAACTAGAAGATGCATAAGCTTGGATACTTGGGATGAACATGTTCTTTGAGTTGCATGAGTACATAGAATACATGAAGGCCAAAATTGTTATCTTCAGCCTGAAAGGTAAAGCAGATATCTAGTGGGAAGATGTGAAGTGGGTCAGAAACATCAAGGAAGGACTTGAGTTGGCATGAGTTCAAGAGGCTTTTTAAGAAGAAGTACTTGTTAGAAGGGTACTACGACAGTAAGGCCAAAGAATTTTATGAGCTAAAGATGGGATCGATGATAGATGAAGAGTACACGGCTAAGTTCTAGGAGCTATTGAGGTATGTACCATATCTTAAAGATGAGAGGGCTAACTTTCAGCAATTTGTCAGTGCTTTTCCATTAGCATTTGGAGATCGGATAGAGTATGATGAGCCTCGGTCACTTGAGGAAGTTATTGGGAAATTGAATCATTACTATGAATAGTCAAAATGTAAGAATGAATCTCAGCAAGGATGGAAAGGGAAGGATAAGGTAAATGGCAGCCGAAAAGAAAAAGGCCCCAGAATGCAAAAGAGAAAGAAAATGTGGCACTACAAAAGAAGTTCAATGCAATTAGATAGGGAAATGGATCACAACAGCAACATAGAGGTGATGTACTGGATGGTTGGAGTGTTGGACATGCAGTAAGGAACACCTTAAGAGAGATTGTCTATAGAATCAGGGTGGTAGGCCTCATATCTATAGTGCACAGGAGGCACATACTGTTGGGAATGTTGGTCAGAGAGTTCCTCGTCTCTATGCAGCACTTGACAACAGACGAGCAGACCATCAGGCATCTATCATTGAGATGGACGGTAAGCTTTGTGAGAAAGTTGTTTCTATTTTTTATTGAGCGTGGATCTAATTATAGTTATGTTAGTCCTTACTTGGTGGATAAGTGCAGTTTGAAAAAACAAGTGCATGTAGAATCTTGGTTAGTACAGTTAGATATAGGTACAAAGAAGTGAGTTCATCATCGGGTAAGAGCTTGTGCATTTGATTTAAATGGTATGCCTGCCACAACACATTTGACTGCATTACCGTTGGAATCATATAGTATGCTATTGGTTATGGACTAGCTATACCTTCACAGGACCAAGGTGGATTTTTATGACAAAACCATTAAGTGTCTGGACGAAAATGGGGAACCAAGAGCCTTACAAGGAAAGAAGAAAGCCACATCAGTTCGGATGGTGATAGGTATGTAGGCCAAGCGTAGTCGCAGAAAAGGGTGCATGTTATTTGCAGTGCATATTTCTAGTGACAAAGGTAAGGAAGTTGAGGATGCAGATGTTTTGAGTAGGTACCTAGTTCTACAATAGTTTCAGGATGTGTTTCCCATATATATTTCAGAGTTTCCACCTCATAGGAAAGTAGACTTTTCTATTGAGTTGGTGTCAGAGGAAACTCCAGCATCAAAAGCACCGTACAGGATGAGCACACCTAAGTTAGTAGAGTTAAAGTTGTAATTGAAGGAGATGCTTGACAAAGGATACATTAGCCCAAGTGTATCACCTTGTGGTGCACCAATATTGTTTGTGAAGAAGAAGGATGGTACTCTCAGATTATGCATTGACTACAAGAAGTTGAACAAAGTGACCATCAAGAAAAAATATTCATTTTCAAGGATTGATGACTTGTTTGATGAGCTAAAGGGACCAATAGTATTATCTAAGATTGATCTGAGACCCAGATATCATTAGGTACGCATTAAAGAGGAGGACATTTACAAGACAATTTTTTGGACCAGGTATGAGCATTATGAGTTTATTGTAGTTCCATTTGGTTTGACTAATGCTCCATTTAGCTTTATGAGTTTAATGAATAGTGTGTTTCATCTCTATTTGGACACGTTTGTTATTGTGTTCATTGATGACAATTGGTATATTCTAAAAATGAGGAAGAGAATATCGAGCATTTGGTAGTAGTGTTAAGGTTGTTAAGAGAGCATCAGTTGTATGCTAAGCTCAGCTAGTGCAGTTTCTTTCATACTAAGGTACATTACTTGGGACACATTGTCTCCAAGGAGGGCATAGTAGTGGATCCAGAAAAGGTAAGAGCTATCATGAGTGAGCAGCTCCTAGAAATGTAGATGAGGTGAGATCCTTCATGGGATTGGCAGGTTATTATAAGAGGTTCATCAGGAACTTCTCACATATTATTTATCCTATTCATCATTGTAGAGGAAAGATAAGAAGTTTGAATGGACAAAGGAGTGTGCAGCCAGTTTTGAGTAGCTCAAGCAGTTGTTGACACATGCACCAGTGTTAAAGATTGCAGATCCAAACAAAGAATTTGTAGTATGTACAGATGCTTGCAAGAGGACTTGGTGGAGTCCTTATGCAAGAAGGACAGATAGTGTGTTACAAGTCACGAAATTTGAATGAGCACGAGCATAACTATATGATGCATCATCTTAAGCTAGCAATGAGTATACATGCATTGAAGATGTGGAGACACTATCTTATTGGTAGGAGGTTTGTATTGATGAGTGATCATAGTCGATCGAGGTCTCTATTTGACCAACCAAATCTGAACACCATGAAATCTAGATGGTTGGCCACGATCAATGAGTTTGATTTTGAGATCAAGTACATCAAGGGAAAGAAAACAGGGTGGAAGATGCTCTTAGCAGGCAGATATAGGTAAATCATTTAGCATCTATGAGTTCCTATGGGACAAATCTACAAGATAGGATTGTTTGGTCAATTTAGTGTGATCTAAATTGCTAATTAAAATGTCAATCAGGGGTTCGTAAATTGATGAAGTGAAGTGTACTATATGTACTAGATAACCATTTCCTTAGTCTTTTGTCGTTTTTGAGTTTTTTTTTAGTTTGTTTTTGGATTTATCTTTCCCTAATGTGTGATGGCGAGGATGAAAGTGAAGTATGGAGTATAGATGGTGACGGTTTCTACAGTGATTTTCTCAAACTTGAAAGTGCTCAAAAAGAAAGCTTTAAAACAACTAAACTGAAATCAATTCTTAAGAGGAAGTAAATGCATCAAACAGTGAACTAATGACAATGGCCCAGTATCCTTGCTGTTGAATGAAAAGAAAGTAAAAACTAAAAGCAAAGCAACTAATTCACACTACTTAAACTCTTCAGATCCTTTACCCTTCAGCTCAATCTACCTTGTGGGAAGCAATCATGAACAAGTCAAGCAATATGATATCTAAATGGCAAGAAATTAAATTGCATAAAAGAAACTAGTCACACTACTTGAACTCTTCTAGTCCTTTACCCTTCAGCTCAATCTACCTTGTGGGAAGCAACCATGAATAAGTTTAAGCAATATGATAACTAAATCACACTACAGTTAGTAATATTCTGATTTCTTGCTAATAGAGTCACTTTGACTATAGAAAGAAACCATAAACTGGTGAGCAGTATGATATCTAAATAACAGAAAAATAAATAAGCAAATCACAACTTGGAAAAGACAGTGCTGAAATTAAACTTCAGAAAATGAAAGTTAGCAGGAAGGACAAGATGACCTCATATGTCAATAGTTATCAAAAAGATGAAAATTTGCCCGGGCTGCCTAAGAAAACCTACAGAAAAGCACTGATCAGTTGACAACTATAAGAAAACAGAGGTGAAAATATAAACAACAGTGAGTTAAGAAACATCAAACAGTGTGTTATGTACAAGCTAATGATTATCAAAACAAAAACATAATAAAACCAAATGGAAACTTTACAAGGCTTCAGCGTGCAGGGGCCCTCTGCCACTTCAGCCAGTCAACGAGTAGTCACACGAATAAACTCAGAAAAGTCTTCTCACACAACATATATAAACAGTGGGGTGATAACACAACAGTTCAGAATTCACATATCCCAAAAAGCTTTTTTTTTTTTTTTTTTTTTTTTTTTTTTTTAACAACGTTCATCGACGCGTTATTTATAATGCCAAGATGCTGAAACTAACTAACAAACTCCTACGCTATTGACTGTGTTTCCAAAGACACGTAGATCCCTTCAACCGAGATCTAGCGTAACTGTCATCATGTCTATTAAATCTCCGGAGTGGTAGCTGTTGGATTCAGGTTATAGGAGTTATCTGCAGGTGTGCTGGTGTCTTCGTGAGCTGAGGACTCGTTGTGCCATACAACAACCCCGCATTTCATATCATTACTATTCTAAAAATATAATGTGAAATGGGTCCCTTTTAATTTTTGTTTCAAATTGGTATCAATTTAGAGTTCTATTTCAAAAAAGGCTCGAATAAAAGGAAACATTATCAAAGGGCCAATCAAAAAAACCCAACATAAAATGATTTATCTTTATCATTGCGATAAAGCGATCGCAAGATCGCATATCGCAATGACAAAGAAAGCACAACTTAAAGGACAGCTTGGTTTTCGCCGACGCGAAATCACTATCGGATATCGGCCAAAGCATAAAGTAACATAAGTAACAACCCTTGCTCCGATGCGATGTGAAATCGGCAATCGGTGATCGGCGATAACACATAAAGTACAAATAAGCTCCCCCTCTCTTGATGCGATGTGATATCGCTATCGGCGATCCGCGACTCACCATGCCCTCATTCTAGACGACCCTCCTAGCTATTCCCGACGCGATGCGATATCGCTATCAACGATCGCGGATTCCAAACGAAACCAATGTAATAACTTAGCATTTCCCCGATGCCTGATTGCGAAAAGGGAAAAAGCACAGTTTTCAAAGAAAAAGTCATAAATGGCAGTTTAATATGATTTATTCGTAATTAAGGCAATATCCTTTGAAAAGCCGTTCATCCGCGTTCAAACCGCCAAATCGCCCAAGGCATGCTTCAAATGAATCATTCGGCCATTAATCAAAGCGACTGGAATTAATGAGATTGACAGGCCATAACGACCATTTAATGAGAACATCAGGCTTGCGATCTATCCTCGGATTTGATCCTAAGGCCACCTTAAGTCAATTGATCGCTATGGATACATCCAGATATATATACTTCATTCTGTTCAATTCATGTTATTGTTGCCTGTGTTACGCCTATCTTTCGCTCTGTGCAGGATTCTTCCATAGAGACAGAAGAAAGTGGGATGGGAAAAAAGTCCAAGAAAACCACAATGCCTACTACTTCTCCAGCCGCGGGGCAAGTTGTTGTTGATCCGAGTGGGAAGAACAAAGGGCTTATATAAGATACAACGTGCTTGGGACTTACCATGACCACTTGGCAAGGGACATATAATTTGATTGAAGCAGAAGAGCCGAAGGTGACCGAGGTAGAAATCTCATGTGATAATACCAGTAAATCCGACACCAATTTAAAAGACTTGGCCGACTCCTTTCTGCACAGAATAGCGGCCCGGGAGCAAATTCTCCCATACACGGATGTGGTAAGGTGGGAAATCCAAGAACTCCCAATTATCAACAGATTGTTTAGCACTGCAGACGGGAGGATTTTCAGTTCTTTTCGATCCGAAGATCTAAGGCTAATGTATCACCTACCGGCAAAAGAGAAAAAATATAATGCGGTGTTTTTGGAGAAATTTCGAGCAGAGAACGAGACTGAGTCTGAACCAATTCCAGGCTGGAGACAGAACCCAGCGAAACACAAGCATGAAACCTCGGGTAAGTACTTAGTTGACTCCCTATGTTATCCTTACTGCTATGCTGGAATTATGATGTGTAGATTATGGGGATTGCATGACTCTGCCAATTTTACCATAGAAATGGTACCCTTAATGGAGGCGGCATGTAGTGGCGAAATTATGGATTGGGCGGTTATATTATCCGACAAGTTAGCCAAAGCCATCCTCGATTTCAGGTCTAACTATCGCGTCACAGAAAGGGTTATCCCGCCATTCTATTACAGTGCCTATGTGATGGATGTGTTGTGTTTCAATTCTAAATTTCCTGTACTGGGATGGAGGTGGACGTCACAAGACCCCACACCCATTCACATATATTATCAAAAATTGTGGAAGACTAATTATAAGCACCATCTTTATCAAATCTGCAACGGTTTTATGTTGCCAATTCATTATTCCATTTTTGATAAACCTGCCCCAAAGATTTCTGAGCAAGCAGGGGTAGATTTGACTCCAGTAGAAAGCTGGATTGGGGAGGAGAAATTCACCTACATCAGAGTTTTTGGCAGTCAGGCCAGGCCGCATGTGCTGCCACTTTACATCCCCGATAAGTTACTTGCCAGGGAAGTAACTTATCAAATCAATGCTGAAGGGGTTACTCAGACCCTGAAAAGAGCAAAAAAACATGTTTGGCCTTCTTTTCCCTTACGGATTGGCATTTATACCCTGCATGATATTAAACATGCAGAGAAGGAAGCTGGGAAAATGAATTTGCTCGCTCTGGCTACTCTGCCAAGCAGGCAGTATGATCCGAGGAAGATCGCTTACAATGCGCTCGACTAGGCCAAATTGGCCAAGGTCGAGCACAAAGAAGACAGATTCGAGGATTTGTTTGCATCGGCCGAATCGCTGTATCAAGTTAAGTCGCTTGCTAGAAACGTGTATAACGATGAAGGGCTAGTCAAATTTAATAGAGTTAGAGAACAGAGGTTGCAAACTCTGCCTCTAGACCTGTTAGCGACTGTCCCGACGACAACCAGATCAAGCGAGCCTGAACGGCGAAGTAATACGCCACCTCCTACTACATCAAAGCAGCAAGAGGAAGTGCATAGCCAGCGGCAGGAAGTAATCCAGGAAAATGTGCAGCGACAAGAAGAAACCTAGGCAAAAGCCCAAGAAGAGAGCAGCTCTAAAAACAATAATGATATACTGGTTGATCCGAATTTGCTACAGCAATGGCAGCAATTCAGTACAATTATCAGTAACCTAGAGTGCTCGAAAGATGATGAGGTTTCTAAAGAAGGTGACACGCAAGAAGCGACATCGAAACCGGTTTCGGGCGAAACCAGCGGCCTACCCAAATCTAAAGAAACTGAGATAATTCCTAAAGATCCAACGGGAGAAATCATTTTGCAAATTAAAGAGATTCCCCCTTTGGATGTATTTTATAGCCCTAAGCATAAAGCTGTTGTAAAGAGACAGAGGAAAAGGAGAAGAGCTGATCAACCTTCCCCATTCCCTGAATTGACAGTAACGGGCAATGTTGTGTGGAAAGAGGAATTCGACCCCTCCGATGACTTAACCAAGCTATCGCAATTCACTGGAGCATATTCAGCGGCAACCATTGATAAAACATCGGAGGTAAGCAGTTTATTGAAGACCAAGGACCAAGGCATCTCTTCGCTACAGGTGAGACTATCAGAAGTTCAGCAGAAGGCAGAGCAGGCGGAGCAAGAATTGCTAGTGCAGCAACAGAACAATAATCAGCTGACCAAGCAATTACAAGAGAAAAAGCAGAGGATTGATGAAGGCGCAATCCAAAGGAAAAAGGAGCTATCGGCGGCACTGGAGCAATTAAGAATATCAATTGAGGGAACAATGAGAGCAAAAGATGAGAAAATCGCTCAATTGACCACTCAAATTGAGCAAATGAAAAAGATCCCTCAGGTAGACGAATTCAAAGCAGAAGCGCTTCAGTTGAATAAGGCATTGATTAATCAGGTTAAGCTACTATGTCAGTAGATTACACAAGTAGAACCATTGTGCAAGTTGGTAGCATGCATAAGCGAAAAGGTAGAAAAAGCAAGGATAGATTTGGATCAGGCCAAAGAAACACTGACAAACTTTATAGAATGGCAGGATTCCGATATAGGCCGGGCAACTAATCTATCGAGAATTCTGGAATCGCACAAAGAGATATTATTCACAGAATGGAAATCGCAACTAATGAAGGCAAAAAGAGCAATTTCCAGATGCAAAACAACCACTGGAAATTTGGTTGAATTAGTAAATAATACACTTTATTTATCTAATATGATTTCCCAATGTACTCCAGGTCAATTAACAGCGGCAAATATGTTGGAGCACTCATGCTACCCGGAGCTGGAGAAAAACGCAAGATTGATCGCTGGAATCAACAGTTTGACATGGGATGCTTATTGGTTCTTCTTGATCAAGCCATACAGCCAAAGAGCCGCCTTGAAATGCCTAACATATGTTGTCGGGTATATTATACCCGAAATTCAAGATTCCACCTTTGCCGCCCAATTCAGTTTGCGCCTCAACAAACCGCCAGAAGTGGAGCCAATGCTTGCGATAAGCCAGCTTAGGTTTAAGGGCAAACAACCTGAGTCATGACTCACGTCGCCGACTGTCAGATCGCCCCTGAGAATTAGATCGCACTTACTGATACCAATTTAGTAGGATTTTGTTTCATAGATTTTTAGCTTAGTAGTATTTATAGACCCTTTCATGCATTTAGAAAGGGTCGAAAAGTTTTGTATATGACTTAAACCCTGAAGTTGCACTATTGTACTTCAGGGATATTTTTTTATGAAACTGGACCAATTATTCTGAATTTAATGAGAAAGGTTTTTATGCAAATGTGCACTACTGTCATTGTTTAAAAGCATTTATGTGTTGAAGAAGGAATTTTGAGTAGCGAATGATATTTCGGATTGATCTGCAGCTCACATGGTACTATTATCTGCGTCTGTACTCATTTTTGTTATATGAATTGTTGTTTAAATCTCTCTTGCTATTATCGCTTATATATATGTGCTTTTCGCAGCATTCCTTATGCATTCCACTATTGGTTGTTTATCGCATGCTTCCCTTTAAATCGTATATATGTATCGATGATATAAATAGTGAATGCAGTAATTTGTGTTTATCGCTTTATTGTGACTATTCATATGAAGAAATCATTGAATGATTGAATGTCTCTTATTTATTTTACAGAGTCATCTGCATGCCTGTTTGATAGATAAAGATTATTTAACGCTGCATTCCGGATGAATAAGTTGTTCCCGGGATTAGTATTAGTCTCCCTAAATCTGTCAATAGAATAAGCTAGTCGCCTATCACTTAAGCAAACTATTCATCACCCATCCATCCCTTTTATTTTATTATCGGGAAACTGGTCCCGTTATCTCCAGTCGGAGCCACCATCCCAAATGGAAAAGGAGCTGTACTAAGGTTCGGACCGGGTGGTTATCCCCCAATGTTGTGGCAGCGATTTTCGGGCCATCAACAGGACTGTGCCACATAACATTCACGTGCTCAAAACAGAGACGTGCCACCGCTGAACTCCTTGGTTGGCTTTGTCTTTGACCTTCGTTGACCGTGACCTTCCATGGATGATTTGGCTGATTTGAAGGGACACGTTCCATGTATCCATCACCTGGAGCTTGCCCATGTAGCTCATTTCTTCATAGGACACCTGTAGCACAGCTTTTAACAAAATAGTTGCGGAATCCTGTGCTGGTTGCGGAAACTGACAAGTTTCCGCAGCTGCATGAACAAAAAAACTAAACCAAACAATAGTCATAAGCATAGTCAGAAAACCATATAAAAAGTTCTTTTTAGACTATAATGCAATGATTTAACAACTAGGTGGATGAAGTAAGTGGAAAAAGAAGGCTGAGAGGGTGTATAGGAAGGTGCAGCGGTTTGAGGCTCAACATACCCCCACTGTGAAGGTGTTGCATGTCCTCATGCAACCAAAATTGAGTTATTTCCCTCTAATCCACATGTTCTGAGGCTTCTGCAAGGACATCTAGCCCTCTTTTCTTCTTCTTTGATGCTTTCATCATCCTTGGCTTTCTGATTAGACATTTGAACTTGAGGTTAATCAATGCTCTGCTTAACTTTTTGCACTTCTTCTTCAGTCTTCTATTTTTCTTTTGCCACAGTCCTAAATGAAGCATAGTGTTATCATGGACAATCTTGTCTACCTTACTCTGCTCTTTAAGTGCTTCATTTTCCTGTATGATATGTCTATCTAGGACTTCTAACTCAAATACTTCCCGTTTCAAAGACTGAACTTGTGCATCAAGTGGCAGAGAGGTACTTGGTCCTGTAGCTGATTGTTCTAAGGATTCCAGGTAGTTATATACCTCTTGCTGACTAGGATCTACCTCAGGTGTCTTTCTCAGCCTAAACTCAAAATCTGGTGGAGGAGGACTGCTTTCTCTTTCCGGCCGAAAAGGGTTTTCCTCACGGGGAGGACTTGATTCAATGCTTGGTTGGGCTGGAGATTTTTCAAGTGTCTCTTCACCTAAATCAACAAAGTGAGACTGTTTTTCTTTGATTTTATTCCCCTTTCCTTTTAGCCTATTGCTCCTTCTTAAGTATGAACTAATACTCTTCTTTTGTGCACTATGTTTTCCTTTTTGCTTTTCCTTGGCTATGGCAACAGCTTGAAGATCTATTAATCTTTCTGACAGAGGCTGATAATCTTCTTCTATGGATTGCTCAGGGGATGGATAGATCTCTTGAATGGTTCTTTTGCCTTTTTATTTCTTCTGTTTCTTACTTTTAACTTGGTCTTCTTCTTCTTTTTGGACAGTTTCTTGAATTTCTATTGTAGGGGAGTCTTGGACTGCAATATTTTTCTCTTTCCTCCTACTTTTCCTTGGAATTTTTGGTGCACTACTTCCAGAGGCCTCAGACGGCTCTTGGAAATAGTTTCTTGTTAAGAATTGCTCCCATGTATCCTTAGTTTTCTTCAACTGATCCTCAATAAGAATTTTTATGAGCCCATGATGGTAAAGATGAGGTTCAATATTGCCTACATGTTTTTGAACTGTAAAACTCATCTTTTTCAAACTTGATAGCAGAAAATGAGGCAAATTAAGACTGTGACCGTCTATGAAATTCATCATCAGTCTGACATGATACATATACATAGATCCAAAACGACCTTCACACGTGATAAATTTATGGATGACTAACAGTAGACTAGACCATTCCTCTTTTAATACATGAACAAGGATGCCTCTTGTAAATACAGTGGTATCCATACCTTGGTTTTGTAGCATGGTTCTCCATATTTGATCGTCCACACTTCTATTTTTAAACCACATTTCACCTTCTTGAGGTAGGCCCGTGGCAGCTGCTACTTTGGCCTCGGTCACTGTGAATTTCAAGTCTCCAACCTCCACTGTTTGTCCATTAAAGGACCTTGCAAAAGTTTTGGTCACCTCCTTGTTATAGCCTTTAAACCTCTGGATAAATCGTAGCCATCTGACTTTCTTCAGCAATTCCTTAACTTGAGGATAACCCTCCAAGTATTTCGGTCTTTCCGGCTCGGCTCTCAGTAATTTTCCCATCCTCTGTTTTAAATTTCACTGAGAATTCTTCTGCGTGTGAGGGTTTAAGGAAAAAAAATAGCTCTGTTACAGGGTTTAGGATAGACTGTAGTGACTGCAATCGGGGTTTAGAGCAAACTGTAGTGACTGCAGTCGGAAATAGAGAACAGTGAATGGAAATACCCGAATTACAGGAGGAACAGTGGGTGAGCAGTGGTAAACGAGTTCATAAAATGAAATGTGAATGCATGCGAGGAGTATGGTATAAATGGAGTGATAAGCGAGTGCAGTAATGGTAGGATTCTCTCGAGTCGGATGACTATGTATGAGATTTTACACGTCTCAACAGACGGCTGCGGAAATTACAACTGGGAAGAACTGTAACACAATAGGTCACGTCTCAAGAGTACGGGTAATAAATAGAAGTGCAGACATACTTGAGTTCAAACTCGAAGTAATCATAAGACCGTTAGGGAAATGAATGTGAGGTGTGTGGAGTGATATCGCGGAATAAGAGTGATAGTGGGCTAACATATCAAATCATTGCACATAGGAGAACTTGTTATGGTTTAATAACTATACGTAATTATGACTAGAATTGTTATTTGATAAAGATTTTTTATCATACCTTTGGAAACTTTGTCAATTCTTGCTCAAGGTTTCTAACCAGTTGCTCTTCTTTGATATCTTGGAGATGCCCCATGTCTTTAGCTCAATTACACCTACATTTCATGATTATGGCACTAACAATTGATTGTATTTTTGAAAATAGAGTGATGCTGGCTATGGAAATCGTTTCTGGCTGCGGAAACTGAGACAGCACCCCCTTGACTGCACAAAGATAGCTTAGAGGAAAACTAACTGAATGAAAATAGTCCTGAAGTGGGACTTTTATTGATGGAATGAGAATGAAGTGAAAATGGAGTGGAATCAAGTGAAATGGAAATCAGAATGAGATGGAGGTGAAATGAAATGGGTAAGTGAGATGAAGTGAAGATGGAGAGAAAAGGAGAGAAGATTTTTTTGGAAAATATAGAGTGTCAGGTGTCCCTGATTTTCACTCTATATTATATATATAAGACTGCCAATCTATGATTGGTTTTCAGGCTTATACACATTTTTTTTTCTTTTTCTTTTTTTTTCTTTTTTTTCAAAAACCAAAAGAAACAAAGATTAGGATGATGGGGGAGAAGGATTCTTCTCCACCAGCCTTATTGCATAATTCTCTTGGAACATTTTGACAAACTACTCTTTGGAAAGTGGCTTATGATAAATTTTCAATCGGTGGCCATTCACAATAAGAGGAGTCTGAAATTCATCAATGGTCTTGATTCTTACTACTCCATTGTTAAAGACTATCAATCTCATATGACCCAAGCCAATGAGTCTGAAACTTTCCTTTGAAGTCTTTAAACTTGGAATCAAATAGTAAAGCCCAATCTCCCTCTTGAAACTTTCTCTCTTTAATATATCTGTCATGCCACTTAGCTCTTTGATGTTGAACTAGACAAGTCCTTAAAATTGCATCTTGTCTGATCTCATTTAGCTCATTCAGCTGCTCCATTCTGTGCTTTTGGGCTTCTGATAGATTCATCCCTAACTGGACTGCCATCTTGAAGGTCTTGACTTGAAACTCAATGGGGAGCAAGACTTCTTTCCCATAAACAAGTTCATAGGGAGAATGTCCTGTTGTGTTCCTCCATGTAGTTCTGTAGGCCCATAAGGCTTCAGGAAGCCTTTCTGCCCAATCTCTTATGTGGAGATGAACAGTCTTGGTGATGATGCTCTCAAGAACTTTATTTGTGGATTCCACTTGACCATTTGCTTGCGGATGGTATGGAGTAGATTTTCTATGCTTGATTTTGTATTCCTCCATCAGCTTCTCCATCAATTTAGATGTAAATTGACTTCCCTGATCTGTCACAATTTCTCTTAGGACACCAAAACGAGTAAAAATATC
>APFE031748652.1:9513-37765 GCA_000404065.3 Pinus taeda
ATCTTTACTTAGTGGACTAGAACTGGAACTGCTCAATTTCGATCTGAATCTAGGCGAGGTAATGGCTCTCGATCTCCAACTGGAGCACCTAGAAGGGATGCTAGGGGTAAACTCAATCAACTGGAATAGAATCTGGGGCTATAGCAAGGTGGTTGATCAATGGGTGAAATAGAAAACGCAATTTCTGGGGGTGCTCTCTTTGCTTCTTATTCTGACACGCTGGCCGCTGGGCTATTAGTGGTTCTGTTGCTTTTGCTTCTCGATCAACTCAATCTACTTCTGGGGTCTCGATCTCTAATTGGGACTAGTCAGGATGCTAGGCGATATAGTGAAGGTCCCGGAGAGGCTTGCGCTTCTGAGGGCAAGGAAATACTCGCTAAACGGGCTCTGTTCCGGCAATTAGTTGTCTCGATCTCGATTGCGAACTGGCTCTGAATCAAGCGCTTAAACTGGTTCATCGACTAGCATTGGCTCTCCAACGGGTGGTACTAGATCTCAATATCGATCTGCGGGATCTGCTCCAACTCCTGCCCATGCCTTTGTTGCTTCATATGCCTCTGGTTCAATATCAACCGCTTGATATGCCCTTACGGGTGGTGCTTTTGCCCGGTTAACTGTACCCGCGCATGGACTTCAGGGAAAGATGTGAAAGCTGCTGCTTACTCCCAATGCTGCTTTAACTGCTTACCCGCCTATGCTCCTTTTTCATCAACTACTGGCCCTGGAGCTGTATCTGGAACTAGCAAGGATGCTGGCTCCGCTGCTCGATGTTTATATATACAATAATGGTCTAATTGTTACATTTTTTCTTTAGTGTATATATATATGTTTAGCTAATATTTTAATTTTTTATAGTATTAATAATAATTTATAATAAAATTACAATTTAGTTGAGTTTTATAATTTTTTCTGGTCTTGAAAACATGAGATATATGATGAGGTAAGTGTTTTGATACCTATTGGATTATGCTAGTCATATAAGTTAAATGATTAATGAATATTGATAGGCTTAAGAAGATAGTGATGATAGCAAGATTTGCAAGAATCCAAATTTTGAGGTTTTGAAGCCAATTAAGTAACTAAAAAGATCTTTTAATTATGTGGATAGATGTGTCTATTTTGGAAAATGGTTTCCAAAATTTTAATTTAATTATCAATTATTATTAGGTGGATTGTAAGGATTTAATCTCAATGAAATATTTGTTATACCCTTTTCACCATTTTAATTTAATTGATTAATTAAAAAAAATGTTATAAGAATAAATGACATATAAAGTGAGTTATGACTTTTTAGACATGTGGTATTGCTAAGGTATGGTACTGGCCCATATTATTATAACAATGCTTATTTACATATTAAAATTATCCACCATAGTGAAGTGAGATGAATCTCCATAGTTAAGAATCATGCTTCATGTTTTTTTTAAACATATATGTTGAAATTATATTATTTCTTTTTATAATTAATAATAATTTAAAGCAATGTTAAAATTTAGTTGTATTGACCCGTAGTATTATAAAAAATGTATTTACATATTAAGAATCTCCACCATAGTGAAATGAGATAAATATTCATAATTAAGAATCATGTTTCATGTTTTTTTAAATATATGTATGTTTAAATTATATTAATTATTTTTATAATTAATAATAATCTAAAGTAATACTAAATTTTAATTAGTTTTTATGTTTTTTAAATTTTATTGAGATATAAATGTCTTTTAAAATAACCATTTAATTTATAGAGTTACACTAATTTTACAAATTATTATTTATAAAATATATACACAACTTAATAAAATTAATCACAATTAAAAAAAATATATATATCTTTATTATATTTTATTGCATTTTAAAAATATAATAATATTTAAATTCTAAAATCTATCTTCTCTTTTTAGATACTTATCAACATTAAAATTAATATATTCAATTACTTTAAAATATAAATTTTTAAATAAAAATTTCAAGAAATATTGATTTATAAAAGTCACCCCTCAAAACCTGGTTAATATAAAAACAAGTGGGCAAATTCTATAGCCGATGTGATGCCATTTACAACTTATATTAAATCAAATTTTCAATGATTTAAAGATATTTAAATAAAATTTTCAATGATTTAAAGATATTTAAATCAAATTTTCAATGATTTAAAGATATTTAAATAAAATTTTCAATGATTTAAAGATATTTAAATATCTGATTGTACATTCATAATTATAACAATATCTAATTGGTGGTAGCCAAATTGTTATAGAACTAAGTCACTTTCAATTATGTTAATATGCTGTCATCGTATATCCAATTCATTCCTAAATTGAAAAACAATTTAAATATTTTAAATTTTTTCAATGTAGTAGAAGTTTAAATTTTACAACCATTTATAGAAAATTTATAATATATTTGTGTTTCACTGATTACAAAACATTTTCTAATAACATCTTCAAACTTACAGCAAATAACATTAAACATTTTCTAATAACATCTTCAAATTTACAGCAAATAACATTAAATGTAAATATCAATATAAAAATTTATAAAAATTAAAAAAATAATTTTTAAAATTAAACTTCGTAAAATATTTTAATATTTTGCATGTTTTACTGAACCAATATCCAGTAAACTCAGAATCTATTGCATAATTACCTAAAATGTATTTTAATTAATTTAGAATATGATAAAGCTGAACGTTTGGAATGAGGAAAAATCAATGGATTTCTCCACCGGTCTTACCACCTTTGTATAGTCTCAAAATTTTAGTGCTGAATAAATGAAGCACTTTCCTCAAGTTATAGCATGGTTGTCGACCTTGTCGAGATTTTTTAAGTGGAAAAATGATTTTACAAAATATTACAGAATTTACAAAATTTCGAGGTTCTTTTCGAATTTTCTCTTTCAGATATATTTTTGTTTAGGAAACTCTTTAGACATGGTTTTCGAGCTTGTGGATTTTTTAAATGGAAAAATTATCTTACAAAATATCACAAAATTTATAGAATTTACCGAATTCATTTTTACAGGTTTTGAGGTTTTTGTCGATTTTTCTCTTGTAGATATTTTTTGTTTAGGTAACTTTTTATGGATTTATTTTGGCTATTTTCCTATGTATTAAAGCTAAAAAGTACATACATGTTCCCAAATGCATTTTTATGTGCCTTATGAGACGTACACAAATAATTATATGTTCAATGGGGCTTATGTCATTTCGAATGAATTAGATTTTCAGTTAAATATATTACTGAAGAGCAATGAGTTCTTTATGATGTTATATCTGATAACTTTTTTTTGTGTCAAGGTATGTGTTTGATAGGTTTCCCTGTAATCTTATATTCAAGTTTTTCGAGGAACCAATGTAGTTATGGTATCCTATATTGTAGAAGCATGAAGCTTCTTTAAATTTTTGTTTAATCCAGGATGTGTTTGTGAGATTATTGTATAGCATGGTAATTAGACAAAAACCTCATTGAATATATGCAGGGGCCGAGGTTTTCTTACTTTGCAAGGGGGAATTCGAGGAAAGAGAAAGAAATCTAGTTATACAAATTTATGGTTTTGAAGTTAGACCATTGCTTTTGCCAATATTTGTTCTAGATAGGTATTTCGTTATTGAAGTTTGTAGGCAATATCGTTGTTGGCTATCTATATTTGAGTAGAAAAAGAAGAGACAATTTATTTCTTTGCCGTTTACTGTTGGAAAAGTGACTGTGAAGAATACGGGTCACACTCTCATTGTTGCAAAGTCTTTGGATGATTTCAACTTAAGTGAAGTTGAAGCTATTAAAAACTTTGATTGAGGAAGATTTTTCACAAATCACCTTGAGTCTATGAGATACGGGAACTTGTTTTCGAGGAGTAGAGAGAAGGGCGAGCAAAGTCACAGTGTTGATAAAAAAACACTAGTAGATGTTGGACAACTTATTGAAAAAGAGATCATCCCTATGGGAGAAAGACCTTATTGAAAAAGAGATCATCCCTATGGGAGAAAGACCTAAGCAAAGAGGTGGAAACAGTGCGGGGAAATATCAATCTTGCACATGCAATATTGGTGTGCCTTCATCTACTAGCATAAAAAGAAAAAGAAGTATTGGAAGCAAAACAATATTTGTTGATAGGATATCAGGTGGCGGGGTTGACGAAGGGCATCATCGTAAGGTAACTCCAGAAAGAGCGCATATCATTGAATCATTTAGATCTAAGAGTGCGCCTGAAGTAGAGAGTATTGAAGAAATGATGGACATGGAAGTTGATCGCGTTGTACTACCTGATTAAGTTAGTGATTCTTTGCAAGAAAATAAGAGAATAATGGAGGAAATTACTGAAGAAGACATTAGTTTTGATGAATGTTTTGTCACATTGTAGGATGAAAATTATGACATGGGTGGTAAGAGATTGAAGATTGAAAGAATACGACTTTCTGATAGAAAGTTTGTTGATCAGACAAAATTGAATGTTAATCTGTCTTTGGTTGCAATGCTTGGGTTGATGAAATTGCATCAAGTTGGTGGTGAAGCGCTTGTGGATTTTGTTGGCCGATGATAAGTAGAAAATCAAAAGCTGAAGGAAAAAATAAAAGAGGTAGAAAATCTCTAAGCATGGGTTGTTTGCGGAAGATACCATCGGCAATACATGACAGATCTGATAGGTTTAAGAAACTTATCAATCTTCCGAGTGCAATGAAATTATATATCATTAATAATATATATGAAATATTTTGGCTGGTTGAATATGAATGGCATGTTGCTTTTGATCTTCTACATTTAAAGCAAAGAGCGAGATCTTTTATTGAATTGGTCAAAAGTGTGTTGGAGGGAAACAAGGAATTCGTTGGCAGTGACCTATTAAATTTTGCTCATTATCTTGATTCAGTGTCCAAACTAGAAAGAGATAAACAAGGACTACCTGATGTTGAGCAGATGAGGCAAATCAAGGTTGCATGGTTAGGGAAAATTAGAACATTGGAAGAGATTATTTTTTAGTGTGGAAACATATAAAATTGAAGAGTAGATGCGTATGTCAAGTTAGTAGCAATTATTTAGACTTTAAACAGTTTGTCTATAACATATGAATATGGATTAATTGCAAAGGAGAAGCTGATGGTTGATTTGGAGAAGTTGAAATAATCCCAGGCAACAATGTTCGATGATATAAAAAATTTTAGAACAAAGGAAATTAGAAAATGGCTAAATACTTTTCTTGTTGTTAACGAAGACTACTCTGCCTCAATTTTGCAATTGCAACATGAAGCAAAAAAAATTGAGGAGGACATATTTAATGAACATGTTAAGCAGGAAATTACCATTGCTCCGATGAAATAAATCAAAGATAAAGTGAAGGAATTCGTTGCAGGAAGTCTAATTGCGACAGATAGTCAAGAGCTGAAGAATATTGGACTTTGCTTTTGAACATTATAATTGTTTGAATGCATTGGAACATTTGTTTTTTCCTTCAAAGCATTTTACTATTTAGATCTTATGTATGCGTTATGATGGAATATTCTAATGTTTGAAGGCCATTGCTTGTTATCTGTTGTAGATGACTTTTGGAGATTGTAGTTGATGGGATTGCAATCACCGTTTTCATTGAGACGCCTTTAAAATTGAACTTTTGACATTTTCATAAGTACTGTATGCAACATAGCCTATATCCTAGACCATGGATTTGCGATCATAACTTATTTGAATTTAGATTATTGTTTTTTCTATGTTTGCTAATTATGTAAACAATTGTAAGATAATGTTTGAAATTGGATGTTGTATGGACCTGAGTCCTTGAACGTTATACCGAAAAAAATTGAACAACTTTTTACCAATATTTTCTTTGTGCTTTTATATATTATCAAGTGTTTTATAATGAATAATAATTAAAATGCATTTCTGTTTACTCTGTTCTAATACTAAAACTTTTTACCATTTATTTCAATAATTCTTAGATTATGTTTTACATGTGAAGTTGTATATATTGCATATGTTGTCATTAACATTTGAATTTGAATACAATTCACTATGTTGGCAACTATTGAGGTCTTCTGGGATAGAAAAAGTTACTATTATGTTGCAGTCGTCTTTATTTATGAATGTATGTATAAAAGAGAAAATGACACACATGAGTGTTTCATTGTACACATTCTGTCAGAATTAGCATAAGAATTTCCATAATGCAAGGGAAACTGCTTGGTGTGAAAGCTCTGCACAACATAATAATAATTATACATTGAACTATGAGATCTATTTTTCTGAAGCATTGTGAAAAGGTTGCATATCTTTGTTTTGTAATGGTAAATAATAAATCAGTTTTTGTAAGTGATTTTCTTATAGACATATACAATGTGTTTGCTTAAAGAAAATAAGTTTTTAAATAAGCCCTTCTGACCATAGAAACTTGTTTTATTGTGAGAAGTATTTTGTTGTGTGAAACCCATATTAAAGCTTATGTTGCAAGTCATAAAAGTTACATTAGTCAATTGTAAATGCTTATTTGTTAAATGTTACTGGATACAAAACTAGTTGTGCGTAAGTGGTTGTGCGCGTGTAGAGGCTTTGTAAGGAACACATGTATCTGCAAAATTAAGTATATATATAACTCATGCTATGTGAGTTTTATTAATTAAATGACATTATTTGATAATACATTTTACTAATTTCCAAAAATAAATAATAATAATAATGTTATAGCTTAAGTTTTTGTGGTAATTGTAATCAAAACGGGAGGGGTATAATGCATATGGAAAATTGTGTTATGCAAAAAAGGAAGAAAGGAAAAGAACAAGAAACAAAAAAACACAAAACGTTTTCATTGTGTGAAGTGTGGCTTTGCCATTTTCATAGACGGTATAATGGCATTAACGGTTTGGTACCATTTGCTGAAATTGACAGATCGACACGTAATCAGAAACATAAATGTTATTACCTCTACACTAACATCAATATAGTAGTGGGTGTGATTGTTGACAACCCGTAAGCTAGTTGTCATTATTAGAAAAGATTCACATTTAATTTGTTTCGTACATGGAGTAATTGATTTCTAAATTTTGATATTTGTTTTTTAAACTATCTGTGATATTTCTCAATAATGTGTGCTTTGTTGTTTTTTAATTGTTATTTATTTTGTAAAACACATTTTATATGAATAATAGTAACATGTATCAGAAATGGAAAAAGGAAAAGAATTTAGCACTATCAACAATTACTCTGGTAGCGAACATGTAGTTTGACAACTGTAATACAATTTCAAAAAACAATTGTGCCTGGTTTTCTAAAAACGTGTCAAAATTTCTATTGTTTTCAGGTTAGAATTGTGGCGGTTTATTTCTACTATTTGTCGTGCATACATATTTTTCTATACTGAGTTGCTTAGTATTGGAAATGTCCCGTAGAAGGGATTTCATAGACTTAGTAGTAACAAGTGGTGCTTGTTTAGCATATTATTGATCTATACCTATAGTGCGTTGTTGGTTGACAAATATTTTTCAAATTTTGCTGTAAAAATGGCTTAAGGGGAATGAAAGAAGCTATTTTTATTGAGACTATTAACTCACTTGGGTTTATCTATCAGAGCTTTCAGTTGTGGACTATGTATGAGCAATATGTGAATTTGTATGTGCAAGAGAAAAATAATGATAAGATGTGGTCTACGAGAATAATGAATGTTGGATGCGTTCCAAAGGTATTTGATTTTAGTGAAATAGTTTATTTATGGGTAGATAAGTTTAATTTGGAAACAAAAATAATTAGACTATCAATGAAAGATACTAGCATTTCTTTGAGTTCAGAGACATTTAGGTAGATATTGAAGCTATTGGTTCTGGGTAGATTTGTCAATTGCAAATAGTTTTCTAGTATCAAAGCAAAGTGGCTTGAAAATATTACAAGTGTTCGCTTTGCCGGATTTTAAGTTTCCTTCTGATCTTTCCTGGCTAGATATCACTTTATTTAGAGAATTGTTCATAGAGTTTTGTTGGATGTATGTGCGTTTAATGGGCCTAAAAACTACTGCCATTGTGTCAAGTTCCATTCTCTATGTTCTCTATTACTCATATAAAAAAATTGTGTATTCAATTGGACTGTTCTTATTTCAAATGAATTGTGTTTTCAGTTAGTAGATTTGCAGAAGAGAAATAGGTTTTTCATGATGGGTATCTGATAACAACCCTCATTCGAGTGACACTTTTGATGAGTTTACACATAATCCTAATTTCAGTGTTGACAAAGGACTGATGTAGTTAAGTTATCCCAAATTTTGGAAGTAACAAGCTATTTCAAATTTTTGTCTAATTCAAGATATTTTTGTAAAACAAGTTATTTTTATGGTAACTGGACGACAACCCCATCGAATATCTGGGGAAAGACATACATGAAGAAAGAGAAAATAATATAGTTATTCGAATTTATGGTTTTCGAGGTAAACTACTATTACTTCCAAAAAATATTATGGACATGTATTTTTTGCTGAAGTCTGCAGACAATATTACGATTGACAAGTTAAATTTAAATAGATAAACTATACAAAAATAATAATAATAATATTGGAAGGAAATAAATTTTATGAATCCAAAGTTCACTAAAATTCCAATCTATTTCTTCTTTGTGATTCACACAATGTACATTTCAAAACATTATCTATGGATAAGCACTCTGAAGAATGGAAAATGCATTGTGGGAGGGGTTCTTATTAAAACATTATTTATGTCATTTAATTTATTTAGGCTAGTTGAAATTAATCTAAACAAAAAGTTAGTTGTTTAATTTTTCATCTCTATTACTTTGGTTATCAATGTTCCCTTACTCTTCTTGGGTATTGATCTAAATCCATTACACATACTTGATTTATGGATGTCCCATGTATTAGCTATACATATATAAGATAAATTCTTTTATTATATTACATGCATTAAGTGCAATGGTTGGTTTGAAATACCTAAACTCAAAAAATCAATAACTCAATATGCAGTTGAGATGAAAGAAAAAAAAATTAATAAATTAGAAGGGTTATCCCAAAAATCTCAACTTCTACATCAAATTCATTTATCCATTTTAAAATCGTTTCAACAACCATCTTATCTCCTCTTAATTTTGGAGAAAGATTATGCATTTCTCCATTACCTTGTAATCCAATCACATTGTCTTCTTCAAATACTAAATGATAAATAACAAAACACCCTTACAATATAAACCTATATAAAATAATTAAAACAAACTAATTAATTATTAGAAATTCTATATATATATATATATATATAAACACATTAAAATAACTTAATTACATAAAATAAACCACAAATATCCTTAATCAACATAACAGCTCTCACACATAATCGTTCATGCAAGACTCATCCTACATCAACGAAATTCTGAAATAACAAACGTAATTTTTTACCACTTCTCTTTGAGCTTCAGAACTATGTCTTCACGCTATCTTGGACTTGCCCTTCTATATAACTTTTTGGAATTCTTTATTGATAATTCAGATGTCCCAACATCCACATCTCCTATTAATTGATCATAGTGGACTATGTAAACTAAGTCTACTAAAAGATATACATTAAAATATATATAATTCATTAAAATATATATAATTTTAGTTAATGTAGGTTCATCCATACACGAAAGGTGCTCTGCATTAAACACCATTACTATTTCCAAATGAGAGATGCCCACTCACAGGACAATATGATATGATCAATCAATTCTTGCTCAACCACTAGACCAAAACCTGCCTCCAAAACTCATGTAACATCTTCCCGACCTAAATTTTTCCAAACATGTCTCGCCCATTTCCAAGCCTGGCTGAAAATATGTTACTTCAAATGACTTTGAGATGCCTGGCTTTCCTGGAAATACGTTTCTCAGTCTGCCAATGTTTGTTGTGTTCAGATATCCAACGCAAATCAAACGCAACAGAACAGCAGAATCGACCTAAGGATTACGGGAAAACAATGATGTAATAATGATTCTCTTTTATGAGAATCACATGATGTAACCCTAAAAGCCGGATCTCCGCATAGCTTTGGATTGCCAAGGAAACTATGTTTGAAAAGCCAAATCGTTGAGAGTGCCCGGAATTGAGCCACTCAACTGGTTGTCAGATGCGTTGAAAACGACTAACCTAAGCTTCCCCAATTGAGAAGGGATTTCCCCTTAAAGTAAATTGTTTGACAGGTCGAAAACGCTTAAATTTGACATAGAGCTTATCCATGGAAAGATTTTACGTGTTAACTGGTTGTGGGCAAGATTGAGCTGAGAGAGATGTGGTAATGACATTATCCTGTTTGGAATTTCTCTAGACAAAGAATTGTGATTAAGATGGAGCATATTAATTGAAGTCCGTCCTGCAAGTACATCTGGAAGAGGTCTGGACAGTAGGTTATTGCTTTGTCAAAATACCATGGTTCAATATCATGATTTATTATTGTTTATTTTTTGTCTATGTAATTTGAGGGTTTCGAGAGAATTGAATTCAAATCTTTCAATAATAAAGGTGTTTTAAGGTCGGGGACTCAAACAATTAGGCTAACCATTAGAGCTCAAGCCAATGCCATGACTTATGGATACTAAATGCTCAATAAACCACAACTCATATTATATTATACTTATTCATATAATATTTTTTTTATTAATCAATTTAATTAAAAGTTAAAATGGTATAACTACTTTAGAGATTAATATAACCTTTGATATGTGAATAGAGTAAGAATATTCTAGAAAATTCAATGAAGGTTAAATATCTACTATCCACCTAACAAATTGGTAATTAAATTAAAATTATGGAACAATTAAAAATGGTATAACTACTTTAGAGATTAATATAACCTTTGATATGTGAATAGAGTAAGAATATTCTAGAAAATTCAATGAAGGTTAAATATCTACTATCCACCTAACAAATTGGTAATTAAATTAAAATTATGGAAGCCTTGTTCCAAAATAGAAGTGCTTATCAACATAATTATTATTATAGCACACTTTTAATAAGTGAATGAAAATGTCGAAGTCATTTGAGGGAGACCTTCATATTAATGTTGTTAATTGGGATTATAAAAATTTTGAAATTAAAATGATCTTATTCTATGTTGATGTTCACTATTTTGAGAATGACATATTATAATTGGTGAAAAGATTGCGCAATTTGAAAAGAGAGTGTAAATTCTCCCAGACTTGAAAACCAGATATATATTCCATTTGAAAGGGCAAAGAAAGTACTCAAAATGTGAAAAGAAGAATAACATAAATATTCACACAAATACTTTGTATAAGTCTCGGTTCTTTATGTTTTAAGATAAACAAAAAAAAATGATAATACAAAAAATTATTTCCTATCTCTTTGCCTTCAATTTGGAGTACTACAACTTTGGAGTCCTACAATTAAGGGGATAGGAGACTTGAAAAGTTGGAATGTACCTTTGGAAGGATTTTTTCCACTGGGGATAGTGAGTTTGCTTACAACTCCAAAGTATCTCATTGAAGATTAGAGTGGATTAAACATTATCTTAAAAATAATCTCTTCTTTTTCCTCCTTGTGAACATGGAATAAAGAGTTAGGGAGATTTGAGAATTTGGCCTTATAACATTGCTATAGAGAGTGCTCCCTAAACTATGATTACACTTTTGACTTAGTTACCGAAGAATCCACAGCAAGAACCATTTTTTGCCAACGTTTCGAATCCCAACTAGGATCCATCATCAGGACCAATTGAATGCTTGATAGAAGAAGAGCTGATTTGAGAGATAAATAGTAAAGAGGACAGAAAATTAAGATGAAGGTCCACTGTCACTATTTTCCTTTCATGAGAGGTCGGCCAATTCCATTTAATAATTTAAATGTTTTCTTTTCTTTTTTTATAATAATTTCTTTTTAATATAATAATTAATACTAATAATTAGTATTTTAAAATTGTTAATATAATTTAATTATTAATATAAATTAGAATTGTTATTATTAATGTAAATTATAATTATAATTATTATTAACATAAATTATTATTATTCTTACTGTTTTCACCAGAAAATGGTTCTTACTATGGATTCTCTGGTAACTAAGTCAAAAGAAATAAGCCACAGAGGTCTTAAATCCAGAATGATTACACTTTTTATTTTTCTCATTGGAGTGACCTAAACTAATGAGATTTAAGCCATAAAAAATACTTTCAACAAAATAGATTATAAATATTGCGGGTACTACCACATATGATTGAAATTAATAAGAAATAAGAATTAACATGAAAGTAGCATAAACAAATTGAAATTAATAAGAAATAAGAATTGACACGAAAGTAGCATAAACAAACAACATGGAGGATGAGAAAAAATTCACTTTAAATGTGAAGGGAATAAATTTTATGAACCCAATTTTCACTAAGATGTTAATGTATTCCTTATTTGTGATGTAGATCATATGCATGTCAACCCATTATTTATGGATAAACACTATAGAATAATGGGAAATAGATTGTGGGAGAGATCCTTTTTAAAACATTATTTATATCATTTGATTTATTTAGATTAGTTGACATTAACCAAAACAACATGGTTAGTTGTTTAGTTTTTCATCTCCATTATTTTGATTATTAATGTTCTCTTACTCTTTTTGGGTATTGATTTAAATCCATTAAACCTACTTAATTTATGTATGTCCTATTTATTAGTTATACATAGGTAAATTCTTTTCTTGTATTACATGCATTAAGTGCATTGGTTGGTTTGAAATGCTTGTCAGCAATATCAATACTTTAAATCCCAATTTGTATTGATATAAAAGAAAGAATTTAGAAAGAGCTCAGTTAAGAAAGTGCACTACCTTTGGAGGGTTTGAAGAATACTTGATCAAGGTGTAATCACAGTACCAAATCTGGAGGAGGACAGTGCCAGAGTTGTAGAGCTTCGCAGAAGAGGGCAGGTTCTGACCCAATAAATGAAAAATGCGGGGTGCAACAAGACCCCATCTTATAAACAGGCAATGATGCACAAGGATAAAACGACACTAGACTGGGTGTAAATCTCAAGATCTGAGAAGACAGGAAAGGAGGATTTGACCAATAAAGGAAAGCTAAAAGTTGAGGCCAAAGACACCCAGAAATGAAAAGAAATCAATGACAGCAACAATATAGTAGGTAGAGACAGGAAAAACCCTTTTCTAGAGTAGATATCACAAGAGAAGGAGCTTGAGGATGAGCGAACAGGGAAAGAGGAAGATTTGAACCAATGTAAAGCAGAACAGGAAGGAACAGCTACGGGTGCCAAAAAGAAAGAGAACTAAGGACGTTGCAAGCCTAAAGCTACTGAAAACCTCCAGGTAATAATCTTTGACCTAGAACTACAGGCTTACAGAGAACACATGGTAGAACATGCATTGATCTGTAAGTTTATGGGTTTCTGGCCAATAGAACGAGCCCTCTGCTTGTGGATCAAGCAGCAATGGAAACCCAGAGGGGATGTAAGACTCCACCTAGGGGCCAAAGGATTCTTCACGGTGGTTTTCACCAATATGGATGACAAGGATCACATCTTCGATGGAGGCCCGTATTTCTTTGCCTCAGCTGGTCTATACATGAGACCTTGGAACCCCAACTTCGCACCAAAACAAGAAACCTTGAAACATGTACCTGTTTGGATTCACTTGTTTTCTCTATTGATTGACTACTGGAGACATGCAGTGCTGGAACATATAGGCAATAAGTTAGGCACCTTCAACAAAGCTTCAGAGGCAACATTACAGAAGCGATACACCTCCTGTGCTAGAATTTGTGTCGAGATGGATGTTTCAGGGGCTCTGCTTGAGGGTCTGTGGTTGGAATACAGAGATGAAGTATATTTTCAAGCTATAGATTATGAGCAGATCCCATTTCGTTGTAGGAAATGTCATGAACATGGACATTTGATCAGAGAATGCCCAATGAACAGAACGATGGAGAAACCCAAGGAAAATATAGGGGGTAAGAATAAGGAGGCTTTTATTCTACCTCATGCTAGATATTGAGCAAACAAAAGGCAACAAAATAAAGCAAGTACATCCATCAGAAGCACAGGTAATGCATTTGAGGTGTTGGAATCAGATACGAAACTAGAGGAAACCAATCAAGAGCAAGATCCACTGCGAGACAACCAGACCACAATGACACCAAGGACACAAGACCCCAATTCCAATCCATCAAGCAACATCCCACTTGCTCCTGGTCCAACATAGGGACTGGAAGAAGATTAAAAAATGATAACTAGCAAAATGGGGCTAGAGGATATGGAGCTAAGCGACATTCTAGAATAGGAAGGTATGGATCTACCAAACATGGTAGAACAATGGAAAAAGAAAGGCATAGAACACATATATGAAGAGGAGGTGAATAGAATCAACACATTATTCATAGCAAGACAATAAGAAGAAATGGACATGCAGAAAAGAAGTTTGGGAACAACAAAGGGTCTAGGGGTGAGAGCTCAAGGACTGCATCAAACCACGACCAACCCAAAGCACTGGCAAAAACGAGGAAGAAGAACAAGCAATGAAGCATTGCAAGAGCTCGGTCAAATGCTCCTCAACTCAGGTAAGATGAAAGCCCTTAAGGCCTTCACACTTACTTCCTAAAAATTTGTTAATTATGAAAGTACTTTCATGGAATGCTAGAGGGCTAAACAACCTCAAGAAACAATGGTTATTAAAGAAAAAAATAAAAAAGGAACAACAAGATATGATTTTTTTGCAAGAAACTAAATGTTCTAGCAAAATAATCAAAATCATCAGTAAAAAATTGGGAAAAAGAATGGATTGCCTAGAGATAGAAAGTAGTGGAATGGAAGGGGGCTTAGCCACTATTTGGAATCCTCATGTTCTCCAACTTATATCTTCTGAAGCTGCTAGATCTCACATCTCAATAGAATTCCAAATGGTAGGGAATCTAGACACCTATCTCTACACAAATGTCTATGGCACTCAGAAACTAGAGGCAAAATTGCTAATGCTTAGAAGTCTATCCAACTTGCAGCATAGAGATCCCCTAGCAAAAGCAATTTTTGGAGGAGATTTTAATATGATCACTTCGCTCACGGAAAAAAAGGAGGCATCAGAACCCTCAATCGGGATGCTGAAGCTTTCAAGGACTTTATCAAATCAGCAAAGCTTGTGGACATCTTCCCTAAGAGCGGTACATTCACATGGAACAATAAAAGTGGAGGTGATAGGCAAATTGCCTCTAGACTGGACAGGTTCTTAGTTACAAAAACCATCCTTCTGGAAGGGATTACTGTGGATTCAAAGATTCTACCAAGTGGAGGATCAGACCACTAGCCCATAATAATGAATGCGGCCATCCTTGGCACCCCAAGGAACAAACCCTTTAGATTTGAAAAGTTTTGGCTTAGTCATCCAGAGTTCACATCGAAAATAAAATAGTGGTGGAGCGAACCGATTGGTATAAGGGGAACCAAGATGTACAATCTCCAAGCTAAACTTAAACATATCAAAACCATGTAAAAATCCTGGAATCAAGAGGTCTTTGGCAACATATTTAAAGAAAAGAAGGTGTTGGAGGAGAAATTAGAACAGAATCACAAGGAATGGATCCAGGGGAATATCAATCAAGAAACAATGAACACAAAACATATACTTATGCAGAATTGGCAGGCCAGATGCCAACAAGAGGAAACTCTGTGGAAGCAAAAATCTAGAATTTAGTGGCTTAAAGAAGGTGAAAATAATACAAAATTATTTCATTGCTCGGGCATTGATCACAGGAGTGCTAATAAAATATTAAGAATAAAGGATGAACAGGGGACCTCTTTTCAAACCCATCATGAAATATCAGCCCTCCTCATAAACCATTTTAGCCAAATTGCTTTGGAACCTAGCATTAACAGAGAGGATGTTATCAGGGATTTAATGACTTCTATTCCCAAGCTTATCACAGAGGATCAAAACAAGTCTCTAAATCGAGCAATCACCTTGGAAGAAGTGGAAGAAGCAGTGAGGGATATGCCCAATGGTAAGGCGCGAGGACTGGATGGTTTCACCATCGATTTTTACAAAGCCTGTTGGGAAATAATCAAAACATAGGTTTGGGAGGTGGTGGAAGACTCCCGACACTCCTCATCCATCCTAAAAGCCCTCAACTCTACCTTCATAACCCTTATACCAAAGGATGAGGAAGAAAACACACTGTCGAAGTTTCGCCCAATTGCATTATGCAATGTTCTGTACAAGATCATATCTAAAGTCATAGTTAACAGATTAAAGACAATTTTTCCGGGGACCATTTCGGAAGAACAATCAGGCTATGTAGAAGGTAGACAAATTATGGATAACATATTGCTAGCTCAAGAGATGATTCATACTCTCCAAACTTAGAGAAAAGCTGGCATGCTAATGCAGCTGGACCTTTCGAAGGCTTATGATAAAGTCAGCTGGAACTACTTGGAGGCTATTCTGGATGCCTTTGGCTTTGCAAAGAGATGGATAAAATGGATCCTAGCCCTGATTAAGTCTACCAGATTCTCCATCCTAGTCAACGGAGCTCCTACGCCCAATTTACACCTACTAGAGGTATACGACAAGGGGATCCCTTGTCCCCCTTTCTGTTTGTAATACTAATGGAAGGTCTAAGCCGGCTTATCAGAAAGGTTAAAGAGGATAGCTTAATTCAGGGACTCCAACCCTTGCCTTCATGTCTTGTAACCACTCATCAACAGTTTGTCGATGATACTATGTTGCATGGCACACCTTCAGTCAAAGAAGCTCTTGGTTTCGAAAGCATTCTCAATCGTTTCAGACTTTCTTCAGGTATGGAACTCAATCTCTCTAAATCTTCCATATTCTTTTTTAACACGCACCTAGCAATCCAAAAAAATCTATCTAATATCCTCAGGTTCAAGAGGTGTAACCTCCCTTCCAGATACCTAGGTATTCCGCTCACAGACAAACCTTGGCAAAAAATTCATTGGGAGAAAATGCTCGCCAATCTAGAGAAGTGTTGTCAGCATTGGACCCATAGAACCCTTAACTTTGCAGGTCGCCTAATCCTCACCAAATCCATCCTCAAGGCCATTCCTCAATTCATGCTTTCTATTCTCCCGGCACCAAAAGGTGTGCTCCAGAGAATCCGACTCATCCAGAAAGCTTTCTTGTGGTTAGGAAACTCTATTAAACAGAAGTGGTCCTTAATGGCATGGGAGAAAATATGAAAACCCAAGCACCTGGGTGGGTTAAACCTTCTGGACCCTTACACCATCAACTGAGCTTTTGGAGCCAAGTTATGGTGGATATGGGTTAAAGAACCAAACATTCCTTGGGCCAAACATTGGAAAGCCAAGTACGCAGATCATTATAGCCCTCAGAATCTGATCAGGATGCAGGAACCTCCAGAAGGGTCTCCAATCTGGAACCTAGCAAGAGCTAATCGAGGCATAATTCAGGAACAGAGTTTTTGGGAAGTCCGTAATGGACAGACTGCTCTGTTCTTGGAGGATACTTGGCAGCAATTACCTAAACTTGAAAGCCCAGATTTCCTCACCATTCAGAGAAGATACCAAGAACAAGGGAAGATAACCGTGAATCATTACTGGAAGCCTGACACTACTAATCAATCGTGGAAACAATGGATCTTCAACGAAACATTGGAACCAGAAGTGAGGGACAAAAATATGATGGCTCTGCAAACAGAGCTAGCTAAAAGGAAAATTAGAAACGCTCAAGATGTAGATCAACTGCGTTGGGGCAAGCTCGAGGGGTACCTTTACCCTCAAAGAAGAAAGAGCCTGTATAGAAGAAAGAGACCAAGGGGAAAAAGTCAATTAGTATAACAAAGTATGGGATGCTGAACTTTGGCCGAAGATTAAAACCTTTCTATGGATTTTGATGCACCGTAAAACCCTCACCTGGGAAAACCTACGGAAAAGAGGGTTCATAGGACCCTCACGCTGCCCCCGTGTGAAAATGAGGAGGAATCAATGAATCACCTCAACAATTGTAACTGGACAGAAAGCCTATGGAACTAGATGGAAACCATATTCAAGAGCACGGACAGGAACAAAAAGTCATTATAGGAAAGCATAGCAAATTGGTGAAGTAATTTTTCCAAATCTCAAACAGTTAATACTTTATGGAAATTAACCCCTAGTTTCATAGTGTGGTCAGTATGGAAAGAATGAAACAGAAGAGTGTTTCAAAATGAAGCTAAAACCATAGAGTTTATCAGAGCCACCATACTACAAAACATGAGGGAAACGACTCTCACCAGATGGAAAGCAGAACAGAACAAGGATTTATCGATGACTGACTTACAAATTCTACAAACATTTGGAATTAAGGCAAGTACTAACTCCAATTCATCTGAACCGTGACAACAACAAGGCCCCCCACGAATGCTTGGCTACCACCACCAACAGGCTTTCACAAACTAAACTTTGACGGGGCCTCTCAAGGCAATCCTAGACTGACAGGTATAGGAGTTGTCCTCCATAATTACAAAGGTGACATTCAACATATTTTCAGTCAATCTATGGGAGAGGCCACCAATAATGAGACAGAATTCGCGGCTTTAAAGCAATGGCCCCGAATACTAATTTGCCTGGGAATAGGAGCTATAGTGGTAGAAGGGGATTCTCTTTTGGAAATCAATGCCGCAAGGAAACTGTAGATGGGTTTGAAACCGGGTATGGTAATGAAGCACTGGAGGTTGGCCAAGGTTACAAAGCTCATAGCAGAGCACCTCTCAAGCGAATCATTCTGCAAGCGGTAAGAAGAACAACAAATGCGATGACTGATTGTCTGGCCAACTACGTGATCAATCACCATATTACTTACCCGGACACCTATTGGCATGATGTCACATGCACAGAACTTCGGGATAAGTGTTTACATCTATCGAGAAAAGACATTCGTTACAGGGAGGAGGGGTGCAGTAGTACGATGGTACACGCCTTAATAACAAATGAAGAAAGCCATTAAGGCTCACCTCCTGGATCATTATACCTCAGATTGGATTTGGGAGGACAAGTACCATCACTCGCAGTGGAAGATGAAGGAAATCATGCAGAAGAATGATTGTCAGAGAACACTAGGCCCAGCTGATGACATGTGGCCCATGATAAGAAACCTCAAGCATGACGAATCCGGTGCTTTAGATCGCATGCAGGGGAAGGCACTCCAGAAAAGGAAGAGGAGTAATTCTGTCAGAATCTGGAGATCCACGCAAACCTCGCTCAATCTATATGCTCGTCCCTCCACTATAACTACAATGTCTTACCAAAGAGCTCTCTCATCTTATGCTCCCCACTCGACTCTTCGTCTTGAGCGCTTTGTATTGTTCTTTGTCTGGTTCTCCGAAGTGTATCCATCACCCACTGTCACCTACAACAACACTATGTCAGCTGGGGGTAGTTGCAATGAGTCAGTGAACAAAGAGGTGAAGAAAGCTAGGGAGGCTTATGAAACTTTAGTCTTTGCCAAAGGGAAGAAGAAAATTGATGAGAATGAAGCCGAAGTAAATGAGGAACAGGAGAGGCTAGACATGCAATCAATTGAGGAAGAAATAGAGTGGATTTCAGATCTAGGAACCCCGGCCACTAGAGCCATGCAGTTTGTTCGGACACAAAGTGAGGCTTGGCGAATGAAAACCATGTTGGCCAAAGCTCTCATCAAGCAGGGGGAATCCATGAAAGAGGCATACTATGCCACAACTCTTGCATCGGCTAAAAACTCTGCAAGACTAAACGCTTTTGAAATTTGCCTGAAGTCGCTTACAGAGGAAATCAAAATGTTGTTAGAAGATCTGGGGGCCTTCACCAGGCTCTTTAAACTCTCTATCCGACAAGGTATGAACATTTTTGTTGATATTCCAGCAAAAGATACCAATGTTCCTGTGGGGAAATGCCAGAATACCTAGAAAGCTCCAAAACCGGAACATGTTAATGCAGCAGCTGGCCCTAGTGCCACCTTCAAAGATTATGTGGAACTCAAGCTGTAGAGATGTCTGCGCACTCTGCTCTGTGTCTGCCAGCCTATGAGGACTTCTTGTTTGAATTTTGATCCTGTTCTGAGTCTCAGGTCATCCTAGTCACTCTTTAGTTTTGTCTTTTGGTTCAAGCAGCCCTGCACGGTTAGGCCCTTCAAGATTTTCGTACTATATGGAAAGTTTTGTTAGTGTTGTTTTTCCTGTGTCTTGGTCAGGCTTGTCTTCTTAGTTTACAGGCCGGTTCTCTTATAAGGTTTAGTACAGACTTTTGATTGACCAAGCAAAAAGAAGAATGTCCTATCTGGTTATACAGACCTTTGTATTTTATGTAACTTTGTGAAATAATATACATTTATTGACTTACAGAAAAAAGAAAGAAAGAATTTTAAAAAGTTTGCATGATTATCGTGAGGGTTTCAACCTCTATATCAAATTCATTTATCTTCCTTAAAATCTTCTCAACAACCATCTCTATTTCCTCTTGGTTTTGGAGAGTAAGATTATACAAATTTTTATTACCTTACAATCCAATCAAATTATATTCTTCAAATACTATAAGATAAATAACAAAACACCCCACAATAAAGACTATATAAAAAAAAATTAAAACCAGATATAACACAACCTCACATATAAAAAATATCACATATCAATTAAAAAAAATACTAATTAATTATTTAAAAATTCAATCAACATAAAAATAAATAAAATACTTATTAATTATTTAAAAATTCAATCAGCATAATAAAAAATAAATACACATCTATTTTAGACATTAAAACAACTTAATTACATAAAATAAACTACACGACCATATATAAAATATCCCTAACCAACATACAACTTCATTACATAAAATTAAACCACACAACAATGTGTAGAATATCGTTAACCAACATAGTACTTTTCATACGTAATCGATCATGCTATAAGACACCCTACATCAACCAAATTTTGAAATAACAAAGATAAGTTTCTACCACTTCTCTTTGAGCTTCAGAACTATGTTATCTTGGACTAAGCTAGAATCTTTCAACCTTAAAACTAAAAATAATTATAATCTCAATTAATAAGAAAGATAAAAAATTGAAAGTGCACATTAAAAAAGTGATGATGTAAATTGTTTTCTCAAAATTATCATTATATGTTCCAGGTAAGCCCTACTTCATGAAAAATAAATTTGGTCTCTACTATTCTAATTATTTTAATAAGTAAATGAAACAATTTAATCTCTACACTTTCCCTAGACCTCAAAGCTAAATTTCAACTCCACTTTTCTAATTATTTTAATAAGTAAATGAACCAATTCAATGCCTACAACTTCCCTAAGCCTCAAAGCTAAAAATAGTAATAGCTTCAACTAGTTAGAGGAGAACAAACTAGTGGCAAGTGGAAGGGGGGAGTAGAGATCATGTCAAAAGTAAACTTTGTTCAAATCACGTGTTCACATGTTAATATTAAAAATATATTTTTATACAATTTCAAACATTTTTAGGAACATGACAATCATAAAGATACCTTCTAATGAATTAATACTAAAAATAGATATTTTATAGTTTCATACCTTTGTTAAGAACATGACAATAAGATATTTGAAATAAAACTTAAGGTAATATAGAGTACAAAGTAGATTACTTAGCCTCATCTCAAACTTAGGAAATGTAATGATTAATTTTATCTAACATGGGAGTAGTTCAAATAAGATTAACATCATTATTATTATTATTATCTCTTTTTTTTAATCAAATTTATATTATTATATGCCGCTTTGTCAAAATACTATGGGTCAATACCATGACTTTTTATTATTTATTTTTTCTATGTAACTTGAGGGTGTTGAGAGAATTGAATTCATGACCTTTCAATAATAAAGGTGCTTTAAGGTTGAGGACTCAAACAATTGAACTAACCATTGGGGCTCAAGCCAATACCATGACTTATGATACTTCATGCTCAATAAACCATAACTCATATTATATTACACTTACTCATATAATTTTTTTTAATTAATCAATTTAATTAAAAGGTTAAAAATGGTATAACTATATAGATTAATATAACCTTTGATATGTGAATACAGTAAGAATATTCTAGAAAATTCAATGAAGGTTAAATATCTACCATCCACCTAACAAATTGATAACTAAATTAAAATTATGGAAGCCTTGTTCCAAAATAGAAGTGCTTATCAACATAATTATTATTATACCACACTTTTAATAAGTGAATGAAAATGTCGAAGTCATTTGAGGGAGACCTTCATATTAATGTTGTTAATTTGGATTATAAAAATTTTGAAATTAAAATGATCTTATTCTATGTTGATGTTCACTATTTTGAGAATTACATATTATAATTGGTGAAAAGGTTGTGCAATTTGAAAAGAGAATGTAAATTCTCCCGGACTTGAAAACCAGATATATATTCCATTTGAAAGGGGAAAGGAAAGTATTCAAAATGTGAAAAGAAGAATAACATAAATATTCACACAAATACTTTGTATAAGCCTTGGTTCTTTGTGTTTGAACATAAACAAAAAAAATGATAATACAAAAAATTATTTCCCATATCTTTGTCTTCAATTTGGAGTAGTACAACTTTGGTGTCCTACAACTAAGGGGATAGGAGACTTGAAAAGTTGGAATGTACCTTTGGAAGGATTTTTTCCATTGGGCATAGTGAGTTTGCTTACAAATCCAAAGTATCTCATTGAAGATTAGAGTAGATTAAACATTATCTTAAAATAATCTCTTCTTTTTCCTTGTTGTGAACATGGAATAAAGAGTTATGGAGATTTGAGAATTTGGCCTTATAACATTGCTATAGAGAGTGCTCCCTAAACCATGCTTACACTTTTTATTTTTCTCATTGGAGTGACCTAAACTAATGAGATTTAAGCCATAAAAAATACTTTCAACAAAATAGATTATAAATATTGCAAGTACTACCACATATGATTGAAATTAATAAGAAATAAGAATTGACATGAAAGTAGCATAAGCAAACAACATGGAAGATGAGAAAAAAATCACTTTCAATGTGAAGGAAATAAATTTTATGAATCCAATTTTCACTAAAATGTTAATGTATTCCTTAATTGTGATGTAGATCATATGCATGTCAACCCATTATTTATGGATAAGCACTATCGAATAATGAGAAATAGATTGTGGGAGAGATCCTTTTTAAAACATTATTTATATCATTTGATTTATTTAGATTAGTTGACATTAACCAAAACAACATGATTAGTTGTTTAATTTTTCATCTCCATTATTTTGATTATTGATGTTCTCTTACTTTTTTTGGGTATCGATTTAAATCCATTAAACCTACTTAATTTATGTATGTCTTATTTATTAGTTATACATAGGATAAATTCTTTTCTTGTATTACATGCATTAAGTGCATTGGTTGGTTTGAAATGCTTGTGGGCAATATCAATACTTTAAATCCCAATCTGTATTGATATAAAAGAAAGAATTTTAAAAAGTTAGCATGATTAACCTAAGGGTTTCAACCTCTATATCAAATTCATTTATCTTCCTTAAAATCTTCTCAACAACCATCTCTATTTCCTTTTGGTTTTGGAGAGTAAAATTGTACACATTTTTATTACCTTGCAATCCAATCAAATTATATTTTGCAATCCAATCAAATTATATTCTTCAAATACTATACAATAAATAACAAAACACCACAATAAAAACTATATAAAAAAAAAAATTAAAACCAGATATAACACAACCTAGAATATAAAAAATATCACATGTCAATTAAAAAAATACTAATTAATTATTTAAAAGTTCAATCACCATAAAAATAAATAAAATACTAATTAATTATTAAAAATTCAATCAGCCTAAGAATACATAAATACATAACTCAACGCATAATTTCTATAAAAATAAACCACGTCTATTTTAGACTTTAAAACAACTTAATTACATAAAATAACCTACACGACAATATATAAAATATCCCTAACCAACATGCAACTTCATTACATAAAATAAACCACACAACGATGTGTAGAATATCGTCAACCAACATAATACTTTTCATGCATAATCACTCATGCTATAAGACACCCTACATCAACCAAATTCTGAAATAACAAAGATAAGTTTCTACCACTTCTCTTTGAGCTTCAGATCTATGTCTTCACACTATCCTGGACTTGCCCTTCTATATTGGAAGTAAAGTTGGCGTTTTATAGACCTGCTTGAACTTTTTGGAATTCATTATTTATGATTCAGAACCTTGCTACGTCCACAGATACTATTACTTGATCGTATTGGACTATGTAAACTAAGTGCAATATATATAGTTTTTGATCCATGCACGAAAGGTGCTCCGGCATCAAACACCATGAGTATTTTCAAATGAGAGATATGATCCATCAATTCTTGCCCAACCAACTAGACCAAAACCTGCCTCCAAAACCCATGTAACATCTTCCCGACTTAAATTTTTCCAAACATCCCTCGCCTTCTTCCAAGCCTGGCAGAAAATAAGTTACTTCAAATGACTTTGAGATGCCTGGTTTTCCTGGAAATAAATTTCTGAGTCTGCCAATGTTTGTTGTGTTCAGATAACCAACGCAAAGCAAACGCAAAAGCAATATCATTATCCACGCGAACAGCAGAATCGACATAAGCAGAATCGACAGAAGGATTACGGGCAAACAATGATGTAATAATGATTCTCTTTTATGAGAAGCACATGATGTAACCCCAAAAGCCGGATCTCCGCATAGCTTTGGGTTGCCAAGGAAACTACCTTTGAAAGCCAAATCGTTGAGAGTGGCCGGAATTGAGCCATCCAACTGGTTGCCAGATACGTTGAAAATGACTAACCTCAGCTTCCCCAATTGAGCAGGGATTTCCCCTGAAAGTAAATTGTTTGACAGGTCCAAAACGCTTAAATTTGACATAGAGCTTACCGTTGGTGAGATTTTACCTGTTAACTGGTTCTTGGCAAGATTGAGCTGAGAGAGATGTGGCAATGACATTATCCCGTTTGGAATTTCCCCGGACAAAGAATTCTGATCAAGTTGGAGGATACTAATTGAAGTCAAGCCTGCAAGCGCATCTGGAAGAGGCCCAGACAGTCGGTTATTGCTTGCACTGAAGTTGACGAGGTTCTCCAGCTGTCCGATCTGTGGAGGAATGATTCCGCTGAACCGATTGTTGGCGATCTCTAACCATTTCAACTTCTTTGCTCCCCCAATCTCTTCTGGAATATGGCCTTCAAACATATTATTATAGATCTTCAATTCTGTCATATTTTGAGAGCTCCATAACGTCAAAGGAACCTCGCCAATCAGCTGGTTTTTATAGAGTTGTGCGTATTGCAAACTGCTACAAGAGTCTAAGGGCTGCAAGGTCCCATTAAAATTGTTTGAAAATATAACCAATGCATCAAGAATTCTGCCCCTGCACAGGTCTTTAGGAAGTGGACCTTCGAAATCGTTGCCTGAAACATCGATGAACCAAAGATCAGAATGTGCACCCAAATTCTGCGGCAACAAACCAGTCAGCCTGTTAGATGAAAGATCCAGGTAGCGCAGATGATGAAGCATTCCTAGCCGTGAAGGGACAGATCCCGTGAGATTGTTCTCCCATAAGGACAAAGTATCCAGATGGATCAGATTTGCAGTTGTTTCAGGAATCGTTCCACTCAGCCGATTGGTTGAAAAGTCGAGAGATCGTATGCTCTTCAGTTGGCCAATATTTTGAGGAATTTGTCCAGACAGCTGGTTTCGCCAGAGATAGATTTCTGTCAGATTAGACAACGTCATCAAGCTGGTGGGAATGTTACCCGAGAGACGATTGACAGCGAGATCCAAACTCTCCAGCTTCGTCAAATTGCCGAGAAAAGCAGGAACTGATCCACTCAGCAAATTATTTTTGAGCCACAGTGTCTCCAGGTTGGGCAACATGCCGAACGCTAGAGGAATCTCTTCAGAGAAATTGTTATACGCCAAGTTCAGATGGCGCAACCGAGGGAGTTCATTGATGCGATGCGGCAAGCTTCCCACGAACAAGTTCTCTGACAAATCCAGTGTCTGCAAACGCTTGCATGCCAACAATCCTTGGGGGAATGGACCTCCGAAATGGTTCCCTTGCAGTATTAACACCTTCAGATTTTGAAGGCCACATATAGCAGAATTCAAGCTTCCTGAAATGTTGGTTTCGGAGAGATTAATTTTCGTAACGACGTTGAATGGGGTATCACAAAACACTCCATTCCAATGACATGGACTTTCATCAGACACGTTCCAGTTGCTCAAAGCATTATTTCTGTCAATCCAATGTACCTCTTTTATCTGCACAAGGATTCTTACTTCTTCTGACATATTCATGGCATTGCACTGAACTACAACTGGCAAGAAACTGATGAAAAAGACAAGTACGGCCAAGATAAGAAGTATGAGCAATTTTGATGGGGAAGATCGGAGCAAACACAATCTAGCCATGGTTGGGTGTTTGATATCTCTGTTTCGCTTTGCCAGGTTTTGGTTGATATTTATTTATGGTTGATATTCTTTTTTAATGAAGAATCTAATAGGTTGTTAAAATTTTAATAATTAATGAAAAATTTAACTTAATTGGCTATAGGGTTTTAAAAGTTGAGTTCGATATAATAATAATTATTAGAATTTAATAATTATTAATAAATTTGAATAAGGATTCAGAAGTTTAAGGATATCAATAATTGATTAGAAAATATGAATTAACCTCATTAATATTAAGAACATTCATACTACAAATTAAAAGTTGAAATTAATAAAAAAAATATTTCCGATATTTTTACACATTAAATAAAATAATTAATTAAAAAATGTTATAAGAAGTGAGTTATTGTTTTTTTAAGTATGTAATATTTGATAGAAATAAAAATAATCTCTTTCTAAATGAATTAAAAACTAATTTGCTTCCTTTATCTAGTATAGACAACATAGAAGACCTCTATCATAATTTTACTACAACGCTCTCATATTCTATTAACAAGTTCTCAATTGAAGTTTCAAATAGTAAAAGAAATAGCAAAACCAATCCATGGTATGACAAAGATTGTAAAAGTGCGAGGGGAGCATTAAGGAAGTTGTTGATGAATCTCTTAAAATGGACAAGATAAAAATATACAAAGCGCTAACTAAAAGGAAAAAGAGGCAGTACATTCGTCAAAGACAAGAGAATCTCTTACACCTCTCTAAGGTAGCTCCTAAGAAATTTTGGAGGCAGATTTTGACTAGGAAGACTAAAGATAATATAATTCTCTTCATGATTGGAATTCCTATCTTAAAAAGCTTTATGAATCTCCAAATGTCATGGATAATTTGGAAACCCTTCTCACAACGAAAGAAGTTTTCTCTTTAGAAGACGTTAAGTTTGGGGTTAATCGCCTTGCTAATGGGAAAGCTAAGGACATTGAAGGTTACCGGGCGGAAATCTTAAAAATTGGAGGTCCCGTCCTCATCCCCCACATCCACAAGCTTTTCAATCAAGAAATCAAGCAAGGGTTCCCTAAACCTTGGACTGAGAGCCTCATTATCCCTATTTTTAAAAGTGGGGATACAAATAACCCCTCTAATTATCGAACAATTTGATTAGCCCTCTCTTAGCCAAGTTATATGGTAGTAATTTGGAAAAGAAGTTAAGCATATGGCTTGAAAGTGAAGGTAAGCGGGCTAAAGGCCAAGCAGGTTTCAGAAGGCATCACTCAACAATAGACCACCTCGTTACGCTTAGGATCATTGCAGAGGAATGTCGGAATGATAAATCCAATTTATTTTGGTGCTTTGTGAACTTTAGAAAGGATTTCGATACGGTTCCTAGATACAACCTTTGTAATAGATTAGAAGAGCTAAAGTTTCCTCTCGAGTTGAGAGCTGCCGCTATAAATTTATACGAGAATGTAATTGCCAAGCTAAAGAGCAATGAGGGGTGGTCGAATGATATTAAGTGTAACATCGGAGTTAAACAAGGTTGCCCCCTCTCCCCTACCCTATTTAGCATTTACATCGATAAGCTCGAAGGCTATTTAGAGGAAGCAGGATGTGATGGCACGATCTTAGCTGGGATAGTCGTCATCCTTCTTCTCTATGCTGATGATATTGTTCTTTTGGCAAGGTGTCTGTCTGATCTTGATAAGAAACTCAGGCTTCTTAAGGATTTCTGCTCTACCATGGGTATGACGGTTAACACTGACAAAACAAAACTTATGATTATCAAATCTAAGAAGGACACTTACGCTAATTTTATATATGACAATAATAACTTGGAGGAAGTGTATTCTTACAAGTACCTAGGAATT
>APFE031748652.1:37934-59736 GCA_000404065.3 Pinus taeda
ATATGTACTGCTTTTACAATTAATTATAATAAAAATAATTTAATAAATTATAGTCTTTCTTATTTTTAAGTAAATGGAATGTTTTCAGGTTTATTATTAACTTATAAGCATACAGATTTAGTTTATAAGTATGTAGATTTAGTATCATGTATTATTTGTTTTCTTTATATTGTCTTAATATAATACAATCATGCTTTTTTCGTTTTGAAAAAAAATATAAATTTAGTAGACATATTAATATATAACATATTTACGTGCAGTGATGTGCGGTTTGACGGTAGGTCCTCTTGGGTGAAGCCCAGGAGACCGAGGTTCAAATCTCACGGAGTACAGTGACCTGTTATGGTGGCGGCTAGAGGGGTGGACTCCCCAAACCGTCTGAGTCTCCTCTTGCTAAAATCATAGGATCTTAGTATACCCGACTTACAGTTGGTTGGATATACTCTTGGTGTTTTAGGCCAAATATGAGGTTTAATCCGAGGTCTCTTCTGGATTAGGCTTCTGGATTAGGCTTGATAGTTACGGTTTCACCATGTGATTAAAAAAAACTAAACCCAGTATAAAAAAAAAAACATATTTACTACAAATCCAGCATTCATTCAGCGTCATACCACCGTCAACCTCCATACCATGTCGCCGTCAACCAAAGCGAAACCGTCTGAGTCTCCTCTTGCTAAAATCATAGGATCTTAGTATACCCGACTTACAGTTGGTTGGATATACTCTTGGTGTTTTAGGCCAAATATGAGGTTTGATCCGAGGTCTCTTCTGGATTAGGCTTGATAGTTACGGTTTCACCATGTGATTAAAAAAAACTAAACCCAGTATAAAAAAAAAACATATTTACTACAAATCCAGCATTCATTCAGCGTCATACCACCGTCAACCTCCATACCATGTCGCCGTCAACCTCCATACCAAAGCGAAACTGTCGTTCCCCGCACACTGGAAACGAAGGTAAGTGGGCATGTGGCTTTAGGTTTTCCACATTGAATGAATCTGGCAACTAGATCTAGAAAGCAGTAGTCTATAACGCGACTTTTTGAAAGTCTTTCTGGCGGATTTTTCCGGTCAAAATCCGGCGGCAATTCATTGGAATACCAAGTTTAATAGCTAGTTTCTGCACAATCAATGGCTCCCAGGGGTTTTTCAGGGTGCTGAATCCAAATATGCAGTTAAAAACCCATTTTAACTGCTAAAAATCGAGATTTAACCTCATTTCTTCTGCCGGATTCCGTCACCGGAATCTCCAAAAAATCGCATTATAGACAACTCCGATCTAGAAATCCATCCTGTCGTGATCATGCGGCTCTTCATTTTCCACAATGAAAGCGTCAAAGCATGCGGTTCTTCGTTTTCCACATCGAAAGCGTCAAAGCACGCGGCTCTTCGTTTTCCACAATGAAAGCGTCAAATCCATGTAGAGGTCTAAGAGAGTGGGCGCGTCGTTCTTTCATTTTCCACATTATGGAGAAACAGGCCTTTTTTGTCCACATCCCAATAGACAAATTTAAATAAATATCATTTCAATCATCACTGACTTGGAAAAAATACATAACAAATCCCAAGCATAACCATTCATATTCACTTTGTGTGGATGCTTCAAGATAATATCATTGTTTATGAAAGTGATTCAAAATTATTGAGCCGACTCCTCGTGCTTGACCCATAAGCTCTGATCATTACTGGCACTCATTTTTTTATTGCTGATGACATATCCACTCTACCTGAAAACGTCAGCCATTCTTTAGGGCTGACGACATATCCACTTGAAAAGCATATTCCAATGGAAGCGTCAGTCATTCTTTATTGCTTATGCCATATCCACTTGTCAATAAAGAATAAATAAGATAGTGATATTAATAAAAAGTTTTACATTTATTTTATTTTTAATAGTTTGTTTTATTTTTTATTATTATTAAATACATAATTATTGGTTTTTTTAAATCCGTTTTAAGTCATGCTTTTTTTAAATCATACTTGTAAGTATATATTTTCTTGTTGTTTTATTTATTTATTATTTTTTTGAAAAATAGCTTAGTGAGCTTAATTTTATTTTTTGCATTGTTGTCATCAAAGTGCCTCTAGTTTGGTGGGCATCATCCACTTTATGCAGATCATGTCGCTTCACCATGTAAGTTTGTTTCTCTTCATAATATGAGTTACATTGTAAGTTTTGTGTGATTTCCTAAGCATTAAGGATTTCTTCATTGTATTCATGGACAATTTTTTCCAATCTAGTTTTCTTAGCATCATAAGAAAGTTTATAATAATGGAAATGTCATATTTCCACCAAATTATCCATCTAGACTCTATCTAGTGTTTGGGGACCAAGTTCCACATGGTTTTGGTGTAGGTTGGGAAGTCTAAGATTCGAAGGTGATAGATGTTCATAATATATATATGGTCTAAGGAATATATATATATATATATATATATATATATATATATATGTATGCTACCCATGGTATTGAGAACTAGTTGGATGATATGAAACAATGGTTGGGCTAACAACATGTATCAACTGGCCTCCATCTAAGTCAAAATAGAAGGAATTCTTCTTCAATAACACGCTCTATCCAACCATTGGTACATTTTTTAAGTCCTTTCCTAATGTTTGTCCCAGTGAACCATAACTTTGTGGAATCATGGTAATGATCTTAGTTAGGATCATAAATCTCATTTTAGGCCTTAAGAACAGATTGAGATTCTTGTTCTCCATATTGAAAATATACAAGAATTTTTTCCTCCTAATCTTTCTAGAATTCCACCATATTGATCTTCATAGATCAACCATGGGGCATTGAGTAATCCATCAACCATCCATTGATAGAAGGTTGTTGAATCGTTCATACCATTCAAAGCATAGACATTATGTATGCCTATGAATCGAATAAAAGAGCTCAATACAAACCACACTAGCCTTTATGTTGGGTCTAACAAACATTCAACAATAACTAGTAAGTTCATAGGAGATCAAAGTAGCAACACTACCTCTAATTTTGAAATGAATATAAAACTCACATTTGGCATATGGCTAGATCATATATTGAAGGTGTACTTAGTAGAAATCCTACAATTTTGACTTCTTTCAAACATAATATGTCGTTAATGCCAAGTGAAATCGATTTGTAATAGGAAATATGTGTTTTTCCATTATCACTCAAGGCTCAACACATTCCATGATCTTACTTTCATTAAAAAATCTCCATTGTGCATATCAACCTCATTATCCTCATGGTTACAAATCTGAATCCCATTATGCTCAAGGCTATGAAGAACACCAAAGTGATTATTCATTATAGCAAGTTGTCATAGAATTAACCATTCATCAAAAGTAAGCTATCCTAATCATTTAGGTTGGCTATTGACAAGAAAAACCATTTCCTTACCTTGACAGTGTAGTTGCCATGGAGAGTGAGTTTTATGACTTCTATTCTCTTGTTGCATTGAACTAGCAACATGTTTATTGGTTGATCAGATCTATGCATTATTGGGGTCATAAAATTCGAAAACTTTGGGGCTTGCACCTTAGGTATGTGTGTGTCTCTCTCTTTATATATATATTCCTTTAAGTTAGTTGAAACTAACCATCTATGCCATCATTTAAGAAATATCAAAATCTCAAAAAACCTATGTAAGTTAGTCTTCCTAAAACATTTATAAACACCCATAATTTTAGATTTAACATTAAAAACATGTATCGAGCAAATTAATATTATGAATTAACTATATGTGAACCCTATCCCCATCTGAACGAAAAAAATCCCTTAAAATTTTATATATAAATAATTTTAATAAAACCTAAAAATATGATACAAAGTCTAAAATTAAAAAATTATAATAAAATTAAATTACAGTTAAAAAATAAGCAAAATCATATTCAAAATTTAATTTTTGTTTATGAAACATAATTAAAAAAAACAATACCTTATTAAATGAAAAATCATATATATTATAAAAATATAATAATATTCTTAAATGCTCACAATCTCATAACATAAATGACTATCAAACTTGTACACGAAGAAGCCTTTAATTAAATTCGAAGTATAATTCAAGTTCACTCATTCATTCTTGAGTGTTGGTCTCATAAATAAATCTTCTTATAAAATAAAATAATCCAAATTGAGTATTCCAATTACACAATCTATCATATTCTTTTCCAAAATACAATTTTAATCATAAAATAATTACCTCCTCATATTCGTTCTTAAATATATGTCTCGTGAATAAGTCTCCTGATAAAATATGTGGCCATATAGGAAACGATTTTAAAGTGTGATTATCACATGATATATCTATTCTTTAGTCAATTCCCTCTGGTTATGTTTTTAGTTTATCGATTATTGGTTTAGGTAATTTTCTTTTGTTCTATTTTTAATTTATTATTTTTTTCTATTGTGTTTATTTTAATTTACATTTTATTTTATTGTATTAATTTTTTTGGTGTGAAGTTTGATTTTAACAATTGATTTTGTATTTGAATTCTCCACGTAACCTTTATATCCATTTTGTTTTTTTCAAAAGAAGTATATTTGTAAAAATAATGGGGTTCGTAAGTAACTATCTTTCTAAAATACTATTTTAGTACGATTATGTAATATATTGTTTGGAAGGCCATAAATATTTATTTGATAAAAGAAATTTCTAAAATACTATTTTTTTTGATATATGGTATAGTGAAGATGATAATGAGGGTGATTCTAACTATTATATATTTGGAGTTTCTAGTTGAAATTTGTCAAAATATTTTTTAGTCAAATAGTAATCTTTTGTTTTTTAAAATGTGTTTTTTATTGCATATATGGATTCAATACCCTAAACAACCTTTAGACTCTTGGATTGTGAAAAGTTCACAAATCAAACTTGTGACTCCAACAAATCTCAACCAAATTTTGGGAAAATTTTGATTGGAAAATATTCCTAAAAAAGTTCCAAAATTTATAATAGATAAGTTACCACTTTATAATATGTTGTAGTGTAAATGATAATGTATTTCATATTCAAATAAATGTTAGCAATAATGCTTCTTCTTTTTGAGTTTTGGTGAATGTAGGATTATAACAATCTATTTGCTCCTTTATTATTATTAGTTTATTTTTGACTCATACAATGTTTAATGTTTAACTTAAAAATAAATAAATATTCCTTTTAATATATTAAAAAATATTTTTAAAAAATGTGATTAGTGAATAAATTAGATGTATTATTGTAATCTTCTCAACATATAAAGCCATCTGTATCAAAGATTACTTACCGCCTTTAGTATTCATGCTATAATTTCTAGATATTTTTGTTGTTAATTAATACTGAGCGTGACCATATAAATTAAATGGATGGTAAAACCGATACACATCAATCCATAGTAAACATAGACATCAAGTCACTTACCTCATAACAAATCTCACATTACCAAGCGGCTTCCTAAAATACCCAAAAGGCTTCCTAAAATTGCTTCTAACTATAGTGAAAACCCCCACCTTCGCCTCAAGCGTGGGTGGCATAAGGATGCCGAGTCTTGGCTCAACCTTTGGGGGATAAATGAGGAGATCATCTTGGGAAGCAAGGATAGTGTAAACAATACTATCACCTTCAAATTTAAGGATAAGCTATGGGATGATAAAGAGTTGGAGGTAAAAGGAAGCTAAGATATTATGAGGAGGTGATCAACCCCACCCTTGAGAACTAGATTTATCTTTATGTTTTGACCATCTCGAACAAAAAGATGAACATCACTAAGATTAGAATTAATTTTCATGACCTTCGAAGTGAAATTGGGCGGTGGTCAACTCCCAAGGCTCCCTAGGACGATATAATTTGTCAGATTTGCGATACTAAGAGGGTGGTGGATGAAAAACACTTATCTTTTAGATTGTTTGACCCTTACTCACATCCGCTCTCATTTCCCTAACATCGGTCACACTTCCAGTCTTCTTAACTTGTTAAGTCAACCCAATTATAGTGATCTTGGCGTGCTTCTTTCCCTTCTTTTTGAGCATAGAAATATGATTCTAAAGAATCACAATTAGATTCTTCTTCTTAGTAAAGTATGATAGACCACATTGGTCTTAGTGCACGTTAATCATCATCATCATCATTTATAAAAGAATATAATAGTTAAACATATATACATTTAAAAAAATGTAATAAGAAAACCACAGTAAAACAACAATAAATAACAAGAATTCAATGCCATAAATAAAAACTGAATGAAATTGAATTTGACACATATGGATATGACATTTTTTTAATTAAATTGAAAAGAAAAAACCATAACTACTTTTTAGATAATCTCGACCCTTTATCTCTAACTACTAAAAGAATATTCCATGGATATTTTGCGGACACTAATTCCATACCATCCACCTAATAATTACTAATAATTAAATTAAAATTATGAAAGTCTTATTTCGAAATTTACACATTTATGCCGATAGACGTGTCTGTTTTGGAATAGGGATTAAATAATTTTAATTTATGGATGGTAGAGATTTAACCTCCACATAATATGCTAGATTATTTTTGATAGTATTCACAAATCAAAGGTTAATATTTATCTTCAAAGTAGTTATGTCCTTTATTTCTTTTTAATTAAGTTAATTAATTAAAAAAATGTCCTATAAACATGTGTCATGTGAATATGAGTTATGGATTTTTGGACATGTGGTATTAGTAAGCCATGTTATTGTAAAAAAATTTGGATTTTAGGCATCTGTGATTCATTTCTTTTGAACTTAGTCTCCGAGTATCCACAGTAGAAACCATAATTCTTTCAATGTTTCAAATCCCAACAGGGATCCATCATCAGAACCAATTTGAATGATGATAGAAGAAGAGTTTTGCGAAAGGGGTGAATTCAAATATTAGTTATTTTATAACTAATAATAATAATAACAATAATTTAAAAAATGGACAAGTTTTTTAAGGAAGGCCAACGTTTCAAATCCCAACAGGGATCCATCATGAGGACCAATCTAAATGATGATAGAAGAAGAGTTTTGTGAAACGGGTGAATTCAAATATTAATTATTTTATAACTAATAATAATAATAACAACAATTTAAAAAGTGGACAAACTTTTTAAGGAAGGCCTTCAACTGGATTGGGGGCTCTGGTCCACTGAGAAGGTTGTGAATGATGATCCTTACTGGTTTTTCATCATCATTTCATGGATGATTTTGGATATTAGATAAAATAGGTATATTACTCCTTTGTTTTTGTCTTTATATTTTACATGTTGATGTCAGTTTTGGGTAACGCTATAGAAGCCTAGAAGGTTGAATACTCTTGTTTTGTTAGACTATATATGAGTTATATTACTCTATTTTTTTGAGTTTTTGTGAGGACCCTTGGGGTTGAATGTTGTAAAGGTGTATTATCATGATTGGCATAATGGTATTTTTCTTTTCCACTGCAAGGATCTGGGTAGATCTTTCATGAATACACACCTTGTTATGTATAAACAAAATTCAATTTGGTTTAATTTATAAATGAAATTACAATTTACAATTTAGTTATTTTTTATGGATTTTTCAATATTGGCAGTGTGAGGTCCACATGGGGTAGCTCAAGCGGCAGTGGCTGTGGAAATGAAGTCTCACCGAACCAAAAGTCTTGGGTTCAAGTCTTGGGCTACCCTTCCCCTGTAGTGGGGCATGTAATGGACATGAAAATCGGAGAGTCCTACCAAAGCTTACAAAAAAAAAATATTGGCAGTGTGAGATATATAATAAGGTAAGTATTTTGATTCCTATCTCTGTTTACCAACCAATTAGTTTATGTGGTTGTGCTAGTATTATTAAATGTGATAATTATAATAATTTGGTTGTCGATTAATATCATATAATCACAAAGGGATATTTAATTGGATTGAAAATTTGAAATTGCTTAAAATTATTTCATCTATATTTTTTTCTTACTACTCATTATCCTTCTCCTCTATAAATTGCTATTCTATTTTTGATAAATCATATGTTATTAGTCTCTTTAATATTTAGAGTACATTTATATTAAAACTTATTCTGTAGGGACTATAGTGAACATGACACATGCCAAGGTTATTGATAATTAGGTTGTGATATTGGTGGCATAATTTCAAAATAATTAGAAAACAATAAATTATAAAAATATAAAAATAATTATTCAAAAGTGGACATCGTTATAATTCTATCCGTATCACAACAAAATGGCAATCGTTTAAATCCTAATCAAAGTAATAGTAATTTAGTCTATGAGAGGGAGACTTGGTGGCCTATAATAGATATGCAAAAAAATATAATTTGCTAATAAATATATTTTACTAGAAATTATTTAATTTTATCTAATTTGACATTTGTTTTAGATGTTCAAGTAAACGAGAACATTCATTAATGAGTTTTAATTTTGTTCACCAATTATGGATAAGTGCATTTATTTTGGAATATAACTTCCAATTTTTTTTTAATTATCAATAATTATTAAGTGGATTGCAGGGATATAACCTCCACAAAATATTCTATAATATTCTTAGTACAACATATACAAATCAAAGGTTGAGATATCCCAGTAATGTCTTTTTTTAATTAGCTTAATTAATTAAAAAATGACATTTGAACAAGTGTACTATGAAGTGAAGTATGAGATTTTAGGCATGAGCTATTCATAAATTATGGTATTGTAACAAAGTTTGTTTACATATTAATAATCTCCATGATAAATTGCGATTAAATCTCCATAGTAAAAATCTTGCTATATATAATAAAGTTATAATTTAATTTTTTTCTTAGAATTACTTTGATGCTTATCAACTTTTACCAACCAAAATGCTCTAGTATTAACTATATACAAATTAGCTTATTTTCTATAAAATATTAAACTTGATAATATCATTCTAACTAATTAATTATCTATGTCATCTTGAAACTTGCAACGTCTTCCACAGTTTAAATAAAACCAACTACACATTGCATCAATACTCTAATCATCTTAGTGACAAGTGGAAGAAGAGGAGGGATAATGTCAAAAGTGGACTTTGTTCACGTCATGTGTTGAACATGTAACACAAATACGTTATCGAATGGATTAATGCTATGAATGGGTATTAAATGTAATCAATACTTTAATCATCTTAGTGACAAGTGGAAGAGGAGGGATAATGTCAAAAGTGGACTTTGTTCATGTCATGTGTTGAACATATAACACAAATACGCTATCGAATGGATTAATGCTATGAATGGGTATTAAATGTAATTTCAAACATTTTCCAAAGCATGAAAATAAGATGGTTGAATTAAAACATAAGGTAATATTCCATATTGCATAGAATCTTCTCAAATGTAATGACTATTCTTTTATACATCTTCAACCCAAAAAATATCAATGACATATATTTTTATTTACATGAAAATTAAGGAGCGATAATCTTTAAATTTAATATATATTTTCTAATCTTACTCATTATTACAATAACATTTTTTCTATCTCAAATTTACTCCTTTTTTTGGTTTTTTTGTTTGTTACGATATGAGTTTATCAAAAGTATATAGAGTGGGTGCTCATTAGATGTGGAATTTATTCTGCATTCAATGAGTGTCTATGCTTGACACTTGAGTAAACTTATAAAGAGATAATTTGAAAATACAATATAAAATGTAATTTTCTTCTTTTCCCTCCAAAATATTTACCTTTAGGGATTACATTATTATCTTGAATCATATTGGTTCTTACCGGTGTAGATCCATCTCAACATGGATCTAGCAAGAGCCTAGAGGGATCAAATATCTTGATTCGAAGCCTTAGATATTTATAAATTTTCATTGTTTAAATTACATTTATGAATGTGTAAAATGAATTCAATGCCTTCAAAATTTACTTGGTAATTTGTATTATGTACACTTGTTTACTTGATTTTAAACAAAATTGTCCAAACAATATACATAAAAAGGCCACAATGATACTACTTAAAATGTTTTAACCAATTTAAATTTTCAATTTCTTTATATAATATATAAATAGTTTAAAACATATAAAATAATAAACACAAATAATTTTATTCAATATTTTATCGGAGGCATTAATTATTACTGTTAATAATAATTTTAAAAACTACTCATTAATGATATAAAAATTAATATACATTCCCTTATTTTAACTTATTAACATCGTGAAATATTTATAATAATCACAGAGATACTTTTTCATTTACTTTCTCAAAAATATTAATGATAAAATTATACTTGCCTATTAAAAATATTTCTATCAAATTGTATAAATTACTATTTTTATAAAAATATTGAATATTTATTTATAATTGAAATAAAAACATATTATATATATATATATATATATAACTTAAAATTAAAATTAAACCTTACTCATCTCCCTCGTTCTAAAATAAGCCTTTCAACTTACTAACATTTCAATTTTAATTTTAAAAAAAAAAATGAGTTTATTGACATACCATTGAAATTCTGCCAGGCTAAAAACAGTCAAGATTCCTATGCTGGGCTGAGTTGCTAATTCCAAGCAAATAGTCAAGATTCCTATGCCGGGTTGAGTTGCTAATTCCAAGCTATGTCGCGAATGACCAGAACCAAATTATGGTTCGCCACACTGTAAAACAAAGCAGTTGTCTATAATGAGACTTTTCGAAAGTCTTTCTGGCGGATTTTTCCGGTTAAAATCTGGCAGCAATTTATTGGAATCCAAGTTTGATAGCTAGTTTCTGCACAATCAAAGGGTCCCAGGGGTTTTTAAGGGTGCTGAATCCAAATATGCAGTTAAAAAACCATTTTAACTGCTAAAAATCAAGATTTAACCTCATTTCTTCCGCCGGATTCCGTCACCGGAATCTCCAAAAAGTCGCATTATAGACAAAACTCCAAAACAAAGGTAATGTTTGGAACATATCCTCCACCTGGGCAAGATAATTAACCTAAAATCTAATTTTTGGAATGTGATGTATATTCCCTTTATCTTTCAGATTATATATATTTTTATGTGAATGCGATGTATATCGGATTTATCTATGGAATTATATATATAGTATGGGAATGTGATGTATATCTCACTTATATAACATAGTATTGTATTTGTAAATTTAATTAAGATTAAAAATTAGTTATAATATCACGATAGGTTATAAATAATTTTAAAATATTAATATTTATCAATTATTTATTAATCTTATAATGTTTAATTAGGGTAAGGATTTGGAAATTTATTAATTTTATTATATTTGATTATTATAAGAATTTGGAAAAAATGCCATACCATTGCAAAAATAAAATAGAAGAGTGCGCCACATACACAATAACTATTGTGTTGTTTTTTTAATCAACAACTTGATTAACTTTTTTTTGGGTTTGGATGATATGGCCAAAACCATTTACATCAGATTTAACTAAACATCCACATTCCAATTTATAGACCGCAAAGCTTTCTTGCTACCACTGACCGTATACAACTTGATTAACTTTTACTCAAATAAAATTAATGTGATTTTGGTTAAAATAATTTAAATAACCCTTTAGAAGAAAAAACATGTATAACTCAATTTAACTTGATTTATCATATTTCAAATTTTATTTAGAATATGTACGAAACCAATTTCATAAATAAATTAAGAAATTTAATTCTTTAAAAAAAAACTTATATATAGCAATTCCTAAACTTTTAAAAATAAAAATATACAACTTTATAATATATAACATTTATTTAACAATCAATTCTCCCATTATTAATAAATCTTAGAATTTTTATATTAAAAGTATTCTATGTAACTAAATTGCCATTGTTTAGGTAATTAAGAATCCCTCACTTTAGGTGCACTGTCCTATAATACAAAGATAATATACAATCTCCTTCTGTAATTTTTATTTTATTATCATATTTATAATGTTTATTTTGTTTTTATATTAATTGTTAAATAAATATAAATTAATTAGTTACAAAAATGTTATTGTGGTTATAAATTTGAATTAATATAAAAAATATTATTTTTTTACTTTTCTTTCGATTAGGGTGAGAGCGGACAATTGGAGTCCTCGGGGTCCATGTTATGGTTAACAAATATCGAGACAAAAGGATGGTGAGGGGTATGGTTTAGGCCTTCACACACTTGCCAACCTTTGCAAAGGTGGCTATACACATGCAAGGCATTAATGATGATCAAAGAAATTAGTGTGATATCTTTTGCCTGGAATTTTATGCTATGAGTTTGGTTTGAACCGAAGGCAATGTAATTAGTTTGGTTACAGGGTCAGTGGAATTCTCAGGTGTGCTCTCAAAGGTTCCTTCAGAAGCCTGTCAACTGGGTACAACAATTCTCTCTCGATATAAAACATCCAATGTCTACGGGAATGTTTTATCTATGTATTCTCCCCTTCCTATCCCTTCCTTTAAGTTCTCTATGATAATTTGTGAGAAACAAGTCTTTGAGACACTGTTTCGGGTTAGAAAGACTATATTTAGAAAATTTTGGAAGGAAAGCACTACATTTTTTGATGGGGCCTCAATTTGGTCGAATTGTTTTTGTTAGTTATAGTATTCTTCTCTCCCGGATGGGAATGTACTCGGGGTATGCACAATGACATTCAATTTGTACCCTATGCATGGGTGCATGGGTGCTTGGGTTGTATTTGCTGCCTTCTTGTTACTTCTTTTGGTTTGTAAGAGAAGAAATCATATGAGAGAGTATTCGTCTGAATGGATTTTGTGTTTTTTTCTTCGAAGGCTCGGGAACCATGGGTTAATGATTCTAGTCTCTATCAGTACACCCATATTATTTTTGTTGTAAAATCTTTGTTTTATTGACTTGATGCTCATAGCTCTATGGACTTCTTCTATGATATCCTTTCAGGTTTCAACTCCAGGTGCGCACACCAAGTCCTTAAGCTAGCCACTTGTATTGTGCTATGGTTTGTGGGTTGTCATCTTAGGGCACCGATTCAGTCTCATGGCCAATGAATTCACAACATGGTGCGACCTTCCTCTGGAAGAGGCTCCACGATGGGCGTGACTCGGGGTCAAAGTCATCGTGCGGGCCTTCGATGTGGAGGCAGTTAACCCCAACCACATCTTGTTTAGGGTCGATGCCATAGATCGACCTCTTGTATTATACATGAAGTGACTCAGGCTTACTAGTCTGGCACTCAGCCTCAAATCTGCCAACTTATATTTGGGTGGGATGCAGAACTAAATCAACATGCAACTCAGGAAAATTTGGATGTTGAGGAATGGTTGGAGTTGCTATCAGACCCTGGTCATGCCACACAATGATCCTTTTAATACAAACATACCGTCTACTTGTATTGGCTTATGAAAAATATTGTGGTAAGAGCTCTGTCAATTCTTGTAGCTGGTCTGGCCAAGACCGATGTTGTTCTCCCAAAAATTCATAAAGAATTCCATCTTATTTAATTTCAAATTCAACAATAGAATACCCGCCCCAGCCGTATAGAAAAACATATTATGTGTCTCCCTCATGCGAAATTACTAGGCTCAAAGAGCAAAAGATCTAGCTCTTGTGGACTCTTCTGATGATTAGTACTATGTCATGCCTAGTGTGTTTTTCAATTTTGTTATGTATACATGCATGATTTGAAAACTTTGATACTATGTCTTAGATATTTAGATATTAGGAGAGATAAGAATATTCAAATGTATAGAGCTCTACAAGACAGTCTTAAACTATTTTTCTTTTGGACAGCTTATACTGCGATACGGTGGCCAATAGATCTGGTTTCCCACTGGGCAGATTGAGACCACCTTACCACCTCATCATGGATGTAATATGCCATTTTTGATAAATGAATGAAGAAGGTCCTACCAAACTTATAAATAAATAAATAGTGATTTATTATATTATATAATTATGATTTTTTATTTATTAAATAATAAAGAAACAATAAAGAATTTCTACTTAAATGGAAACTCCACCTTCATTCCATGTCTCATGGTCATTGATAGTTACGCTAAATTTGTTTATCCCTTAAAAATAATGGGAAAATAATAAATAATAATGTTAAAAAGAGCATTTTAAAAATAAATAAATAGACATGGCTATAATTCTAACTTAGGATAAGAAAGTGGCAAGTGGTAATTTACTATATGAGAGGGAGAATTAGTGAGTTATGAGAGGTATGTAAAAAATATAACTAACTAATAAATGGACTAGACTAACTATCATTTAATTTTATCTAATTTAACATTTGTTATACATGTTTCAGTAAACAAGAAGATTTATCATTGAGCTAGAATCCTTCAACCTTAAAGTTAAAAATAACTATAACCTCAATTAATGAGAAAAGAAAAAAACTTGAAGGTGCACATTAAGAAAGTGATGGTGCAAATTGTTGTCTCAAAGTTATCATTATATGTTCCACCTAAACCCTACTCCATAAAAAAATAAATTTCAACTATACTATTCTAATTATCTTAATAAGTAAAAGGACCAATTCAATGCCTACACTTTCCGTAGACCTCAAAGCTAAATTTCAACTCAATTATTCTAATTATCTTAATAAGTAAATGAACCAATTCAATGCCTACAACTTCCCTAGGTCTCAAAGCTAAAAATAGTAAAATCTCAACTAGTTAGAAGAGAACAAACTAGTGGCAAGTGGAAGAGTAGATATCATGTCAAAGGTAAACTTTGTCCAAGTCATGTGTTCACAATATATTATTATAAAAATAGATGTTTATACAATTTCAAACATTTTTAAGAACACGAAGATCAGATAGAGACACTTTCCAATGAATTAATACTTCAAATATATATTTATATAATTTCAGACATTTGTTAAGAACATGAGAATAAGATAGTTGAACTAAAACTTAAGGTAATATGTAGTACAAAAGTAGATTACTTAGCCTCATTTAAAAGTTAGGAAATGTAATGACTATTTTTCTCTAACATGGGAGTAGTTCAAATAACGTTAACAATTTTTTTTATATCAAGGTTTTATTACTATATGCCCATGGGTCAATACCATGACTTATCAATACTACATTCTCAATAAACCATAACTCATTTTATATGACACTTGTTCATATAATATTTTTTTAATTAATCAATTTAATTAAAAGGTTAAAAATGGTATAACTACTTTAGAGATAAATATCAACCTTTGATTTGTGAATACTACTAATAATATTCTAGAAAATTCAATGGAGGTTAAATATCTACCATCCACCTAACAATTATTGACAATTAAATTAAAATTCTTGAAGCCTTGTTCCAAAATAGAAGTGCCTATCAACATAATTATTATTATAACACACTTTTAGTAAGTGAATGAAAATGTCGAAGTCATTTGAGGGAGACCTTCATATTAATGTTGTTAATTAGGATTATAAAAAAGTTGAAATTAAAATGATCTTATTCTATGCTGATCTTCACTATTTTGAAAATGACATATTATAATTGGTGAAAATATTGTGCAATTTGAAAAGAGAGAATGTAAATTATCCCAGGCTTGAAAACTAGATATATATTCCCTTTGAAAGGGGAAAAGAAAGTACTCAAAACGTGAAAAGAAGAATAACATAAATATTCACACAAATACTTTCTATAAGTCTTGGTCCTTTGTGTTTGAACATAAAAAAAACGATAATACAAAAAAATATTACCTATCTCTTTGCCTTCAAATTGGAGTCCTACAATTAAAGGGAGAGGAGACTTGAAAAGTTGGAATTTACCTTTGGAAGATTTTTTCCATTAGGCACAATGAGGTTGCTTACAACTCCAAAGTATCTCATTGAAGTTGAGAGTATATTAAACATTATCTTAAAAAGAATCTCTTCTTTTTCCTTGTTGTGAACATGGAATAAAGGGTTAGGGAGATTTGAGAATTTGGCCTTGTAACATTGCTATAGAGAGTGCTCGCTAAACTATGCTTACACTTATTATTTTTCTCATTGGAGTGACCTAAACTAATGAGATTTAAGCAATAAAAAACACTTTCAATAAAATATATTATAAATATTGCGAGTACTATAACATATGATTGAAATTAATAAAACATAAGAATTGGCATGAAAGTAGCATAAAAAACACGAAGGATGAGAAAAAATCCACTTTAAATGTGAAGGAAATAAATTTTATGAATCCAATGTTCAGTAAAATGTTGATGCAAATTGTATGCATTTTAACCCATTATTTATGGATAAGCACTATAAAAGAATGAGAAATACATTGTGGGAGAGATCCTTTTTAAAACATTACTTATATCATTTGATTTATTTAGATTAGCTGATATGAACCTAAACACCATAATTCATTGTTTAATTTTTCATGTTTATTATTTTGATTATCAATTTTCCCTTACCCTTCTTGTGTATTGATTTAAATCCATTAAACTTACTTGATTTATGGATGTCCCATTTATTAGTTAGGCATAGGATAAATTATTTTCTTGTATTACATGCATTAAGTGCATTGGTTGCTTTGAAATGTTTGTCCTCACTATTAATACTTAAAATCCCAATCTGTACTTGATATAAAAGAAGGAATTTTAAAAATTTAGCATGGTTTTTTGAGGGTCTAGACCTCTGCATCAAATTCATTTATCCTCCTTAAAATATTCTCAACAACCTTCTTTCTTTCCTGTTGGTTTTGGAGGGTGAGATTATACAATTTTTCATTGCCTTGCAATCCAATCAAATTATATTCTTCAAATACTAGAGGATAAATAACAAAACACCCCATAATGAAGATCAAATTAAAAATTTTAAACCACATATAACATAACCTAAAATATAGGGCCTATCAAATATCAATTAAAAAAATAATAGTTAATTATTTAAAAATTCAATCAACATAAAAATAAATAAATACATAACTCAATACATAATTTCTATAAAAAATAAACCACGTCTATTTTAGACATTAAAAAAACTTAATTACTTAAAATAAACTACCCAACAATGTATAAAATATCCTAACCAACCTACAACTTCATTACATAAAATAAACCACACAAAAATGTGTAGAATATCCTTAACCAACATAATACTTTTCATACATAATCAGTCATGCTATAAGACACACCCTACATCAACCAAATGTTAGGATATTCCGACACATAAGAAATAGTTAAGTATAACTTGGTCTAGTGTACAGTTAGGTAAAATGTGTTTCTTTACTATGTACTTTTTGTAACTTACAATCCGATGGTCACGATATGTTCTAGACATGAAGTGATCTGATGGTTCATTCTCACCTTGATATTATCGACACTTGATCCGTGGCTTAACACCAGATTGGTCCATGATCTCTATTTAAAGAGCATGGAGGGTCATTTGTAAGGTGACTGTTCATGAGAGAAGCTTATGTAAATTTTCTTTCTTTTACATTAATAAATTGCCTGAAGTAGCCACGTTGGCTCATGCCGTGGACTGTTTCCCTCTTTGAGAGTTTTAACCACGTCAAGAATACTAGTGTACTGATCTAGGATCTATTTGTGAGCGGTGTCCTTTGGTGTTCTATACAAGGAATTTACCCTATAAATTCCTACATGGTATCAGAGCTATTCAAGGACCATATCTGTTGGTGATCCAAATCTGAAGCTGGTACAATTGCATCTAACCGTCATTTTCTAGATCTACTGTTTCTGATCGCTTTCAGGCCGAGAGGACTGCTCTATTGTGTTAGGAGCATCTGTTCCAGTAAGGGGTCCTTTCACACGAAAATGTTTCTAGCAGCCCTAGCTACATCATTTTTAAGATATGGAGGTATATAGTCTCTATTTGCAGTTAGGGTTATTTATCTCTTTGTTTATTTCGATTTATAGTCCTCTATATTTTTTTTTATTACTAGATCGATACCTTTCATTTCTGTGTATGCTCTTTTCCCAGCAGATAGATGCCATATGGGTAAACTAAAAACAAAAATAAAAGATTTTTCTCATGCATATGCTCTTTTCTGCTGCGCCTTAGTGTGATCTCAGACAATCAGAAACATTGAGGAAAATATTTGGTTTCTGGCCAAATCTAACATTAAGACGTAAGGCTTGGATTTCTTTTGCATGTTCGTTTTGGGTTGTGTGGTTTTTTGCTTTATTTTGTAGGAAAAAATAGGTTTCTTCAAGTAAGCACACACTCCAAAGCTTTAGTAAGAAAAAAAAAAAAAACCCTTCCTCCGTTCCAAAAATTACTAACCTTTTAAACTAGCTCACTTGGTCTAAAGTTACTTTATGAGAATAGAGGTTTTGAGTTCAAGCCTTTCTTTTTGTTGAGTTACTTTTTCAAAAAGCACATATAACTTATGTTTTAAAGTTACTTTATGTAAAAGTGTTCTCACCCATTATAAAAAAGTGACTCACTTATAATTTCGAAGTCGCTTTATCTTTTATTTAAGTTACAATTTAGTGGGTAGTTCATAAAGTACCATTATAAAAGTGACTTTCACTTATTTATAAAAGTGAGTCACATAAAGTAATTTTTTTTTTAAAGTGAGCTAATTAAATTTAGTTTGGAAGGAAGAGGGGGCGGGGGTAGGGGGCTTAAATATAATATTATCATTCACTTCCCAACATTCATGTAGTTCATCGACATCTTCAACAAGATTTCTTCAAAAAGCCATAACTTCTTCATCAGAAGACATTTTCGGAGCTGTTTTTTTTAATCGGCCTAATTTTTCGAGATCTTTCCATTGGAACACTTAGTTCCAACATCTTCATCTTCAGTTTATTTTAAAATGGAAAGTCCATGCCTATTTCTTTTTGACAACACCAACTACTTCCAATGGATATCTTACATTGAGGATTTACTTAGAAGTAAAGGTATTTATAGAATAGCCTCAAGCCAAGAATCTAAACCTAAAGATGAAGATAAGGCAACCAATGGGAAAATAAGCAAGATCAAGCACATGAGTTGATATGGATGTTTATTTCTCTAGATCTGAGATTCCATATCGCAGAACTTGATACCCCTGATGAAGCAATAGAACAACTCAATAAAGTTTTTGTAAGTAAAAATTAAATTAGAGCCCATCAAATCGAAAATGAGTTGCTTATGTTGGACCCCAATAATTTTTTTTAAATTGAATATTTTTTGTCCAAATTCAAGACCCTTAGACTTCTCTTGGAAGGTGTTAAGGTTAAGAAAGAAGATGGTATCCTTATCTATTCCATTCTTACTAAGTTAGGACCAGCCTACTTTGTGTTTTTTTCCACCTTACATTCTACTATATAAGCTTTTATTGCTCAATGACAAGCCTACAAGTCCCCCTCTTGATTCCTTTTGTGATTCTTTAATAAGAGAACAAGAAAAACTCTTACATCTTTCTCTTCTTAATAATGGAAACTCTTTTAAGAAAGCCTTAGCAACCCAACAACAACACAATTCAAAGAATCCTAAGAAGAAACATATTAAAAAGAATGGTCCTAAACCAAACAAGGGTCCTAAGAAATTTTAGTCTCAAAATGAAAAATCAATTCAACAAAATGATAAGGAAAATAAAAACAAAGGGAAGAAGACTGATAGACATTGCAACTTTTGTAATCGTGATGGCCACTTAGAATCCAAATGCTTAGAGATGAAAGCCTTGGCAACAACAATAAGAAAATAACATCCATTGGAACATTTCAATTCAACTGTATCTTAAATAAAACACTTTCTGCATGTGTTGTCAAGCATCTCGTCTGGTTATGCACTAAATTTATCTTCTTCTTCTCATTCTCATGAGTGGCTCATTGATTCTGGACTTCTTATCCATGGAAAAACAAAGCCATGTTTTCTTATTTAAATGATTGTAACACAAAAAATATATATGTTGGTGATGATAGATCTCTTAGTGTTGTAGGGACTGGAACTATTCATCTAGACAAGGGTCAATTAAATGATGTATTATGTGTTCCTACCTTATCTTGCAACCTTCTATCTATATATCACATAACTCATTCAAGTGAAGGTAAAATTGTTGAATTTTCACCTCATGATGTTGTAATTAAGGACCTAAGAGATCCTAGACAGGTTTTAGCTACTAGTATTGCTGATGATTCTACAAGGTTGTATAAGTTTAACAGCTTTGGGTCATCAACTCTTCCTTCAATATTTGTTGCTCATAATGATGAAGTGAGCAAACTTTGGCATGAGCGATTTGGTCACTTAAACTATCGCTCCCTTCAAAACCTATGTAAAGAGAATATGGTGATAGGTCTTCCTATGGTATCTTGCAGAGATGGTGTTTGTTACAGATGTGTACTAAGAAAAAATCATAGGGATAGTTTTGAAAAACATGCCTCTTGGCATGCCTCAACTCCTTTATAGCTTTTGCATAGTGATTTATGTTGTCCACTTCTAGTTGTTTCATTCTCTTACTACAAGTATTTCTTAACTTTCATTGATAATTTCTTCAAATGCATTTGGGTATATTTCTTAAAACTCAAGAGTGAAGTCTTTAACATGTTCTTGGCCTTTAAGGCCTTTGTTGAGAAACAATCTGGACATCAAATTCTTAAGCTAATATATGATAATGTGTTAGGTCCCTATACTACTAGAGTAAACCCTTATTGTTATTAGTGCAACCCCCTTATTGTATTATTGTGCTCATATAGTCCCCACGTTGTTATTATTGTACCCCATAGAAGCCCACTATTATTATTACTGTGCCCCTACAATATTATTGTTATGTAGGCTCTGATTGTATTGGGATCGCTTAGCCTCCTATATATATAGAAAGGAGGTCTTTTCATTCGTATCATCCACGAATTGTTCATTTGTGTAATGTAAAGGAGGTTTCCCCCTCAAAGATGATGATTTATAAGTCATTGATCTATCTTTTCTATCTTTTTTGTGAGCTGGTTTCATAACATTTAGTATCAGAGCTTTGGATGGTTTCACTGCTTCAAAACAGGTCATCATGGATTTTTCACTATAACTTTTTTTCGATGTTTCAGAAGCTAAAAAAAACCCATCTGAGTCGAAATCTCAATGATCCTCGGGTACGAAGTTTAGATCTTGTCTCATTATATTTTCAGAGATATGATCCAAGGAAGTTAGGGTTTTTGCAGGCTCCCGAATTGCATCCCAAACATGTGACCTTGGGAAAATCCTCATAAATTTCTCTTAGAATATTAGATTGAAATTTTGTAAGAAGTTACAGAAAGATGATAGTGTTTAGTTTTCTGTGCATCATTTTCAGGTCTGAAGGTTGAAACAGTGACATGTGACACTTCATACAAGCCCGCTCTACTAAAAAAATGTATAATCATGTCATCTTGGGAGATGGGGTATAACACATTCTTGGAGAATCTAATTTTGATCAGAATGGTGGCATTGGAAAGAGGACCGAGAGGGCTACCAAAGTTCGCAATTTTAGACCTTGGAGATCCAAAATTTCAAAGATACATCAAATTCAATATCGAGCTCCTACAAAGTGAAAAAAGGTGTGTAGTTTTTTTTTAAATTTTGCATAAGTTTGGTTTGAACAATTAGTTTGAAGGAATTCAAAAGGCATAGTGAAGAATAATTATCATTAATTGATGCCCCAAAGAAAGAAAATGGAAACACCCAGTAAGTAACCTGAAAGCTCTAGCATGACTCATGAAGAAGAGGAAGAAATGCAACATGATATATCAAAATTACGAGACCAAGTGCAACAAATTTCAATCTCACAAAAAGTAATAGAAGCTAAGATGGATGGTTTAAAGAAATGCGTGGAAGATAAGATGGATGGTTTAAAGAAATGTGTGGAAGCTAAGATAGATGGTATGAAAGACAACATTGAGGATTGGAAGAAGGACATGGAAGGTTGGAAGGAAGGTTTGACAAAGTTTCTACAAGAAAGACTTTCTAATAGCGAAAAGGTAGTAGAGAA
>APFE031748652.1:66185-78896 GCA_000404065.3 Pinus taeda
GGAAGTCCATCAGATGGATGTTAAATCTGCCTTCTTGCATGGGGACTTGCATGAAGAAATCTATATGGAACAACCTCCTGGATTTATACAAATAGACTCCAGCCTTGTATGTCAGCTTAAGAAATCCCTTTATGGTCTCAAGCAAGCCCCTTAGGCTTGGTATGCCAAAATAGATATATTTCTTTTAGATACTGGCTTTTCTAGATGTCATTATGACAATACTGTCTACACCAAAAAGGTGGGTAAGTCTCTTATCATTCTTGTTCTTTACGTTGATGATTTTACCTTACTGGTAGTGATCCCAACCTTATAAGCCGTGTGAATTCTAGCCTTGAAAATCAGTTTGAAATGACAGACTTAGGACACTTGCATTATTTTCTTGGTCTTCAAGTCTTGCAATCCAAAGAAGGTATTTCCCTTTCCCAGTGCAATTATGCATGTGATCTTCTATGCCACTTTCATATGGAAGAATGTATGCCAACTCCTCCTTTTTAGTCTGGAGCCATACTTTTAGTCACTTTTACTTCTCCTGAAGTTGATGCTACCTTATACCATCAACTTGTTGGAAACATTTTGTATCTGACCCATACCCGTCTTGACCTTTCCTTTGCTATTGGCCTTATTGCTCGGTTTATGCAAAACTCACATGAAATTCATTAGAAAACAACTAAAAGAATACTTTGTTATGTGCGATGTATAGTTCAGTTTGGGTTTCATTACAATGTAGAAGCATCTCCTCTATTGGTTGGTTTCAATGATTCTGATTGGGCTAGTGACCCTAATGATCGAAAATCTACTGTAGGTTATGTCGTCACTCTTGGTTCTGGACCTATTACATATGATTTTAAGAAACAAAGTGCCATTTCCCTTTCTTCAACATATGCAGAGTATCGTGGCACCATAGAAGCTAGTAAGGAAGCCCTGTGGCTCTGTCAAATCCTGTCAGAGTTTGGTTTTCAGCAATAACATCCGACTACACTTTCATGTGATAATCAAAGTGCCATTCAACTATGCAAAGATCCAATCCAACATCAGCGCAACAAACACATTGAACTACACATGTAATTCATCAGAAAGCTCATTCATGACAATGTTTTTGAAGTGCAATATTGTTCAACTGATGATCAAATTGCAGACATCTTTACAAAGGCTCTCACAGAGGCGAAGTTTATTAAACTTCGATTTATGGTTGGAGTTCAGGAAGTTGTCACTAAGGGGGGATATACTCTAATGCCTCTTTCCTTCTCTTATTGTGTCATTTTCATACATCCTTCAATCATATCTCATGTTCTTCTTAAGGGGGGATGTTAGGATATTCCAACACATAGGAAATAGTTAAGTATAACTTGGTTTAGTGTATAGTTAGGTAAAGTGTGTTTCTTTACTATGTACTTTTTGTAACTTAAAATCTGACGGTCATAATATGTTCTAGACATGAAGTGATCCGACGGTTCATTCTCTTCTTGGTATTACTGACACTTGATCCATGGCTTAACACTTGATTGGTCCATGATCTCTATTTAAAAAGCATCGAGGGTTGTTTGTAAGGTGATTGTTCATGAGAGAAGCTTATGTAAATTTTCTTTCTTTTACATTAATAAATTGCTTGAAGTTGCCGCGTTGGCTCAGGCTATGGACTATTTTCCTCTTTGAGGATTTTAACCATGTCAAAAACACTGGTGTACCGATCTGTGATCTAATTGTGAGCGGTGTCCTTTGGTGTTCTATCTAAAGAATTTACCTTGTAAATTCTTACACCAAATTCTAAAATAACAAAGATAAGTTTCTACCACTTCTCTTTAAGCTTCATAACCATTCCTCACACTATCTTGGACTTGCGCTTCTATATTGAAAGTAAAATTGGCATTTGAAAGTAAAATTGGCGTTTTGTAGGCTTGCTCGAACTTTTTAGAATCCATTATTTATAATTCAAAACATTGCTACATCCACATCTAATATTAATCAATCACAATGGACTATGTAAACTAAGATTACTAAAAGATATATATATATATATAATTAATGTAGGTTCGTCCATACACCAAAGGTGCTCCTCCATCAAACACCATTAGTATTTTCAAATGAGAGATACCCACTCAACGGACAATATGATATGTTCAATCAATTCTTGCCGAACCAACTGGACCAAAACCTGCCTCTAAAACTCATGTAACATCTTCCCGACCTAAATGTTTCCAAACATGCCTGGCCCACTTCCAAGCCTAGCTGAAAATATGTTACTTCAAATGACTTTGAGATCCTTGGTTTTCCTGGAAATAAATTTCTCAGTCCGCCAATGTTTGTTGTGTTAACATATCCAACACAATCAAACACAAAAGCAGTATAATTACCCACGCGAAAAACATGATCGACATAAGTATTACGGGCAAACAATGATGTAATACTGATACTCTTTTATGAGAAGCACATGATGTAACCCTAAGAGCCGGATCTACGCATAGCTTTGGGTTGCAAAGGAAACTTTCTTTGAACGCTTTCAAGTCTTTGAGTGGCTGGAATTGAGACACCCAACTAGTTGTCAGAGGCATTGAAAACGACTAACGTAAGCTTTCCCAATTGAGAAGGGATTTCCCCTGAAACTAAATTATTTGACAGGTCCAGAACCCTTAAATTTGACATAGATCTTACCATTGGAGAGATTTTACCTGTTAACTGGTTGTTGGCAAGATTGAGCTGAGAGAGATGTGGTAATGATATTATCCCGTTTGGAATTTCCCCAGACAAAGAATTGTGATCAAGGTGGAGGATATTAATTGGACTCAAGCCTGCAAGCTCATCAGGAAGAGGCCCGGACAGTCGGTTATTGCTTGCACTGAATTTGACGAGGTTTTTCAGCTGTCCAATCTGTGGAGGGATGACTTCGCTGAACCGATTGTTAGCGAACTCTTTGCTTCCCCAACCTCTATGGGAATATGGCCTTCAAACATATTATTATAGAGCTTCGGTTCTGTGATATTTTGAGAGCTCCATAACATCAAAGGAACCTGGCCACCTAGCTGGTTTTTATAGAGTTGTGTGTACTGGAAACTGCTACAAGAGTTTAAGGGCTGCAAGGTCCCATTAAAATTAGTTATATTTTATAAATATAACCAATGCATATAGGATTCTGCCCCTGCACGGGTCTTTAGGAAGTGGACTCTCGAAACCGTTGCGTGAAACATCGATGAGCCAAAGATCAGAATATGTACCCAAATTCTGTGGCAACTACCCAGTAAGCCTGTTAGTTGAAAGATCCAAGTAGCGCAGATGATGGAGCATTCCAAGCCGTGCAGGAACGGACCCGTGAAGTTGTTCTCATACAAGGACAAGGTATCCAGATGGGTCAGATTTGCAATTGTTCAGGAATCGTTCCACTCAGCCGATTGGTTGAAAAGTAGAGAGACTTCATGCTCTTCAGTTGGTCAATATTGTGAGGAATTTGTCTAGACAACTGGTTTCGCCAGAGATAGAGTTCTGTCATCTTGGGAAACTTCATCAACCTGGTGGGAATGTTATCCGAGAGATGATTGACAACGAGATCCAAACTCTCCAGCTTCGTCAAATTGCCGAGAAAATCAGGAACTGATCCACTCAGCAAATTATTTTTGAGCCACATGTCTCCAGGCTGGGTAACATGCCGAACCCTAGAGGAATCACTCCAGAGAAATTGCTAGACGCCAAATTCAGATGGCGCAACTCACCGAGTTCATGGATGCGATGCAAACTCTTGCAAACGCTTGCACGCCAACGGTCCTTGGGGGAATGGACCTCCGAAATGGTTCCCTTGCAGCATTAACACCTTCAGATTTTGAAGGCCACATATAGCAGAATTCAAGCTTCTTGAAATGTTGGTGTTGGCGAGATTAATTTTAGTGACGACGTTGAATCGAGCATCACAAACCACTCCATTCCAATGACATGGAATTTTATCAGACAAGTTCTAGTTGCTCTTTTATCTGCACAAGGATTCTTACTTCCTCTGACATATTCATGGCATTGCAACTGACGAAGGATCATTACTTCCTCTGACATATTCATGGCATTGCAATACAAGTACGACTAAGATAAGGAGTGTGAGCAATTTTGATGGGGAAGATCACAGCAATTTTATGTATATAAGTTTGTCTATTTTAAAATATGGTTTCTAGAAATTGAATTTTATTATTAATAGAGTTTCATTTAATATTTTAAAATACTTATAATAATATATAAATTAACAATCGGAATTTTTATTTTTAAATAATTTATGTTTTTTTATATTTTAACTAATATAATAATAAAAAAATGACATATAAAGGGACTTAAAAACATATTCCAATTAAAGCTTCAGCCCTTCTTTATTGCTAATGCCATATCCACTAAAAGAAATTCAATATTCTAATTAACTAGTATTCATACTTTTGCCAAAGTTTCAAACTTTCTGCAAGACTCTTGAGAGGGGTTCATTAAAATCAAAACCACTGACACAACCATTCAATACCATTAAAAAAATAGATATGGCTTTGCTTAAGAAATCTAATGGGAGAATATGAATTTTGAATATAGTTATTCAATTTCTGTCTCAGTTTATAATATAATTTAGTTGTCTATGTTTTCTTACTATATCTATATATATATTTGTTTAAAGACACTCCGAAACTAAAAGTAAAAGTATAAGAATAAATATAGATAGTGATGTAATAATTTTCTATTTATTTTGTTTTTTATAGTTGGTTTCATTTGTTTTAATTACTTAAATACATAATTATTGGTTTATTTAAATCCATATATGTTTTTGTTCTTTTCCTAATTCTATTTTTTATATGGTATAACATTGTTGTCATCGAAGTGTCTCTAATTTAGTGGGCATCATCCATTTTATGGAGATCATGTAGCTTTATCATGTAAGTTTGTTTCTCCTCATAATATGAGTTCCATTGTAGGTTTTGTATGATTTCTTAAGCATAAAATATTTATTCATTGCATCCATGCACAAATTTTTTCAATCTATTTTTCTTAGCATTATAACCTGGTTATAATAATGAAAATGTAATATTTGCACCAAACTATCCATCTAGACTCTATCTTATGTTCGCGGACCAAGTTCCACATGGTTTTGATGTAGGTTGGGAAGTTTAAGATTTGAAGGTGATAAATGTTCATAGTATATATAGTATTAAGGAATATATATATATATAATATATATATATATATATATTATGCTACCCATGGTATTGAGAACTAGTTGGATGATATGAAACAATGACTAGGCTAACAAAATGCATCCAATGGCCTCCATCTAAGTCAAAATAGAAGTAATTCTTCTTCAATAACAAGCTCTATCCAAGCATTGGTATATTTTTTATGCCCTTTCCTAAAGTTTCTCCGAGACAATAAGATTTTCCATGGAAAACTACCATGAATTCAGTCAGGCATAAGAACCACAACAACTCTAATACCACATGAAGGAAACTCACTTAGCCATATTAAACACACACAACAAATTAACACACAATAATCAAACCAACAACACACAAAAGACAAATTGGCAGAAAAGGCAGAGAGCCATCATGTGGTCTCTCATACTCATGTAATTCTCTCTTATTCAAATAATTTAATAATACATTTAAATACATGAGCAAGTGGTCTTAAGATAGTGCGTCTATCTTAGGCTCAATTGGTTAAGACAATTTCTCAACTTACACACTAATTTAAGAGAGTTAGTTGGAGAGAACCTCTCATCCAAAATAGAATCCTTATTTTGAGGAATTCTCATGATTTTATTTTAATAATTGAATTTATTATTGATTTTTAAGAGAGTGAGGCTAACATTCCCCCCCAATGATAAATCCAAAATGAACAAGGAACCATTTTCCAAGTTCTCAAGTTGATCCTCAAAAACCATTTGCCTAAAAAATTGCCAAAGCTGGATGCTGAAAAAAACTCAAATTTGAAAATAATATGAATCAACTGCATGCCGGATTCATCTCTGAATGTCGCTTGACAACTCCATCATGTGCCAAGCTGCAAAAGAATCCAACTGTCCTTTTCTTGGAAACAACATTCGATGTCCACTAACATAATTTGATGAACACCCACTGGCGTATTTGCTGATGATGATCACCCACTAGCTGATGAAGATACCCACTAGCTACTTCACTGATGTTGTTGAGACTTTCAGTCTGACAACCACTTGTCAATTTCATTGACATTTTCACCCCTTTGTTAACTGAAAGGAGAGGCAATCTTCTCCAGAATATATCTGAACTCCCCCCTTGTAGGTGTAGGAGAGTTTCACTATTGTACTCCCCCATTCAACGGCACGAGAGTACCATCTTCATTTGACTGTTGGTTGCAATACGTGTGAGTGAATCCAATTGAAAAACCTGTACAATCTTCTGGCTATGGATGACCATTCCTAGGGATCAATCCATGAATAATTATCTTCAATATGGCTGACTATCGTTGGTTGCATCATTTCTCTGTTGTATGATTGGACTTGCCATAGTGGCTACAAGGATGGAGATCAAAACACTGATCTTCCAGATGACCGTTTCTTTGACAATGAGAACATTTCGGTTTGTCTGCAACTTGAGTTTGCATGCATTTCTGTTTGTCTGCACTTTCAGTTTGTGTGCATTGATGTCTGTTTGCAACTTGCGGAGAACTTGTTGAGGTGATATGTTCAAGTAATCCGGCACTGACAAACTGAATGGGCTTTGAATAATCAGGGATATGTAAGTTGTCTTCATCTTCAACATATCCTAAGCCGCATCGATTTCAATTACTTTGGATTTCTTCCCATGGCTTGATGATGGGTTTGGAAGAAAGTTGCATTGGAACAAATTCAACACTTGAAGCTGGTTGAATGAATGAGTTCGAATGAATAGCTGTATTTGGATTGGTCAAAGACTTAGAAGCAACATGCTTCTCTTGCAACTCTGTTCTCTGCAGTTGCGACTCGAGTTGAAGGAACTCAATCGTTTCATGTGCATGTTGAAGATGTACTTGAATGTCAGCAAGAGTGGTTTTGCTAATGTGCACCATGTCGTCGGCTGATGATAACATTAGATTGTGAAGAATTTGGAACAACTGAATGTGTGTCGCCATGTTGTCTTGCTTACTTTGAAGTCAGGCTCACTTGGTGTAGAATTCGTGCTTGAAAATTGTGCACTTGAGTCGATCACTAAAATGACAAGCTCGCTTGTACTGTTTGTTGATTGCTGATGCTTTAAACACTTGCTTGAATTGTTGACTTGACACTCACTTGATGACGATCACTTTGCTTGAAAGGAACTTTATGAATGCTGTAATGAACTTTACACATGCTCGCTTGTTGTGCGTTCAACTATCACACTTGATTTGGTTACTTGACACGCTCACTTGATCTTAGTACGCTTACTGTAGACACATGCTTGTTTTGATGCTTACTTGAAGATTAGAAGTCACGCTCGTTTGATGATGATTGCTTGCTTGATTATTTTATGAACACGCTCGCTTGCTTGATTGTTTGAACTCACACTTTCTTTCTTTCATGCTTGCTTGATGCTTGCTTCAATCAGTTTTAGGCTTGCTTGATGTTGAGAGATTTGCACTTGCTTGAATTCACACTCTTGATTGATCAAAAGAAGGGTGTCGAATACTATCGAAAATGTGCCCAAGAGAAATTCTTACAATGATATGAATGACTTAGTTAAAAAACAATGGATTCACTTGGTTTAATTGATTCCTTATCTATTTAAAGTTTGGGTGTCGGTTTCAACCGAGAATGCACCTGTACAATTTAGTTAAAAAATGTGTATTTGCAAGTGAGACAAAAAGTGTTAAAAATGTTGATGGCAATTGTACTTTCAAATGATTGAGTGTGTAGCATCCTTAACTTGATGGCATGAATTAGCTGTTGTGAAATGTTGTTGCAAAATATTACTTTTATCAAGTCGATGATGTGATGCTTTGTGCTTATGAACTTAATGGATTATGGGAGCTTTAATTTTAGGAGCTTGATCAATGACTTGTATATGTAAACTTTCTTATGTGCATGTAGTTGTTGTGTTTAAGCATAATAAATAGATAATTTTGGTAAACTGAACACAAGTCATGCACACGCATACACACGGTGTACCTAAGATCCCCTTATTCAATTTCAAGCGGATTTAGGACACAAACACCACAAAAATTATGTCTTTATTAAATATTGAATTAAATAACTCTTCATCTTCACAACATCATGAATGAAATTTCCCCAACAATGAGAACTCCTTGAAATAATTTGTCTTCAAAAAAAGCTCACCCGCTTTCTTCAACAAAATATGAAAATGACCTCCTTAACAAATACCCCTTATCACTCCAAATACAAAATATGCATCTTATAACTCCATAAAATCACTTATTACTCTATTACATAAAGAATTATAAATACTCCTTATCTCTCGAAAATATTAAAATATGTCCTTATTCCTCCAAAGACTTATATCACATTATAAAAAAAAATCAGCTTATGATGTAACTTAAAAGGTGAATTAATGTTTATGATTTTACGTTTTAAAAGTGAAATGAATTCAAAAATCAAAATTTTGTGCACGTTCCCTTCTTAAAAAAATAAAGCACACCTTGTTGGAGAGACTTTAGCCAATACTTTACACTAGAACTCTGGATCTGGACATCAAGAGAGATCGATACTAAAGCTGTGTACACTGGCGATATCTGGGGTTCTGAAAGATGCTAAAGTGAGCTCCCCTGTCGACTGTTAAAAGCTTCAGTTACTCCCAACCATCTTCAAACTCTGCGATTTCAGCCCTTCTTGCAAGTTCTAAGGAGACTCCTTCATGCCATTTTTAGGTCAATTCATTACATCTCCGGTTCTCCTTGCTGCAAGTAATTTTGAGTGGAGAACATTTGGAATTTGTGCTGGTTTAAAGGCTTATATGGCACATCCAATGGCAGAGAGCAAACCTAAATCTCAAGCTCCTCAGGATGTCCTAGATGAAGAGAAAGGTCGTGTACGAGTTATCACTCTTAATAACCCACGTAAACTGAATATCATTAGCAGGGAAGTGATAATCCGATTAGTTGAGATCTACGAGAAATGGCCTTAACAGATGCACGACTTGATGGTGTGGAAATGATTTCAACTCGTCTCGACACTCATTATATTCCATCAGAGAAATTGGAAGAATTGGAGAAACGCATGGTTGATTTGAACTCTAGAGATAGGAACATTGTCAGAGCAGCAATTGAAGAATTTTCGCTTCAAGTCCATCATGGCAAGAAAAGTATCTTGTATAAACGTTCTTTGATTGACAAATGCTTCTCCAAGGATACCGTAGAAGAGATCATAGAAACTTTAACAACAGAGAGCAATACAGAGGGCAATGAATGGATTAAAGACACTATTCATAATCTAAAGAGATCTTCTCCAACCGATTTGAATAGGACATTACGATCGGTTAGACAAGCACACAAACAAACACTCCTTGAATGCCTTCAAAAAAGGAGTTCCGTCTCACTGTAAACATGTTGAGAGGAGTAATATCCAAAGATATCTATGAGGGTATCCGAGCTCAGCGTTGCAATAAATAAATGATCGCTAGCCCACTTGTAGCTCTGCACATTTATGGTGGACAGCATGGCAACTTGTTTTCTCTCCACATATAACTGGTACACATCACGATACTGAAATTTCAAGTCGATTTACAAGGGAAAATCAATACACAAGGCATCCTCTCTGAAGTGAATAATTCAAACAATAAAAATCACTACACCCAAAAAAAACCTCCCTATGCACAGTGCTCGACTTTCTTCTCCTCTCACTCTATGAATGTTCAAGATTTCGGTGTTGTGACAGAAAACTTTGTATCCACCATACACAAATGGTGATTGGGCATATTCAATTAGCGGGTTATGCAACACAATCACGATACACCAGTATGATAGGCACTGATCACCCACAATTTTCCAGAGCAATGGACTCATGCAATAACCTCCAACCAGTTTCGTCCATCGGCAGTACACACTCCTCAATCATTTGATGGACTTCGTTCAAATATCGATTTTTCACACAACTCCAATAGTGACTTCATATAGATGCAACAAAAACTATATAGACAATAAGATTTTTCATGGAAAACTACCATGAATTCAGTCAGGCCTAAGAACCACAACAACTCTGATAGCATAGGAAGGAAACTCACTCAGCCATATTAAACACACACAACAAATTAACACACAATAATCAAACCAGCAACACACAAAAGACAAACTGGCGGAAAAGGCAGAGAGCCATCATGTGGTCTCTCATATTCATGTAATTATCTCTTATTCAAATAATTTAATAATACATTTAAATACATGAGCAAGTGGTCTTAAGATAGTGCATCTATCTTAGACTCACTTGGTTGAGACAATTTCTCAACTTACACACTAATTTAGGAGAGCTAGTTGGAGAGAATCTCTCATCCGAACTAGAATCCTTAGTTTGAGGGATTCTCATGACTTTATTTTAATAATTGGATTTATTATTGATTTTTAAGAGAATGAGGTTAACATTCCCCTTCTCAATAAGGATTTCCATGGAAAACTACCATGAATTCAGTCAGGCCTAAGAACCACAATAACTCCGATACCACATGAAGGAAACTCACTCAGCCATATTAAACACACACAACAAAACAATAATTTCAAACCATCAACACACAAAAGACAAACTGGTGGAAAAGGCAGAGAGCCATCATGTGGTCTCTCATACTCATGTAATTGTCTCTTATTCAAATAATTTAATATTACATTTAAATACATGTGCAAGTGGTATTAATATAGTGCGTCTATCTTAGAGTCATTTGGTTGAGACAATTTCTCAACTTACACACTAATTTAGGAGAGCTAGTTAGAGAGAATATCTCATCCAAACTAGAATCCTTAGTTTGAGAAATTCTGATGATTTTATTAATTTAATTTAATATTTGGATTTATTAATTGATTATTGAGAGAGTGAGGCTAACAATCACAACAATGACCTTAGTTAGGATCATAAATCTCATTTAGGCTTTAAGAAAAAATTGAGATTCTTGTTCTCCATATTGAAAATGTACAAGATTTTTTTTCCTTCTAATCTTTCTATAATTCCACCATATTAGTCTTCATAGATCAACCATAGGGCATTGAGTAATCCATCAACCATCCTTTGGTAGAAGGTTGTTGAATCGCTCATACCATTCAAAGCATAGCCATTATGTATGCCTATGAATCGAATATCAGAGGTCAATACAAACCACATTAGCCTTTATGTTGGGTCTAACAAACATTCAACAACATAACTAGTAAGTTAATAGGAGATCAAAGTAGCAACACTACCTCTCATTTTGAAATGAATAGAAAACTCACATTTGGTATATGGCTAGATCATATATTAAAAGTGTAATTAGTAGAAATCCTACAATTTTGACTCCTTGCAAACTTAAAATATTGGTAATGGCAAGTGAAATCAATTTATAATAGGAAATATGTGTTTTAGCATTGTCACTCAAGGCTCAACAATAAGCTTAGAGGCTCATTTTACAACCTAGTATGATGTGTAAGGATGTCCGTCGTCATCAAAATTGAAATTGCTCATGTCCGCCCAAATAAAATTTAAAAATTCTAAAAATAAAAAAATTAAATAAGTATACAAAACATTTAAATAATGTTGACTAAAAAAAAATGCATGTGAAGAAATTAGATCCCTCTTGGCTTATGCTAAATCTATATTTAAGATGGATCTTCTAGATACACTTATTATTTTATTTGGGTAGATTATAGATCTAAATGTTATTCCTGATCTGGGTGATTATGCATTGACAATATTATTAATACTATACAAGTAATTGTAAATTTATCTATTAAATTAAATTAGATTTAAAGTTAATCTATTATTTAAATTAAAATAATTATTTTGTAATATCAAGTATGTTATAAAATAATTTAAAAATATCAAATTATTTTTATTATGGTAAAGATTTGGAAATTTTATTATGTTTAATTATTATAAGGATTTGGACAAAATGCGAAACCATTGCAAAAAGAAAATAGAAGGGTGCACCACATACACTGTTGTTTTTTTATCTTCAACTTGATTAACTTTTTTTTTTTAAAGAAAGAATTACTTTGCTATTATAAAGTTGGGATGATATGAAAAAAACCATTTAGATCAAATTTGACTAAACATCCCCAATATAGATCAGAGAAAATTGACTAAACCCTATACAACTTAATTAATTTTTACTCAAATAAAATTAGTGTGATTTTGGTTAAAATAATTTAATTAACTTTTAATAAGTAAAATGGATGAGGCTTTGGTTTAGGAATACCTTTTTATTTGGCAGGCCTATCTCTTATCAATTGAGAGTGATATTTCACAAAATCAACTAATAGCAACTTATTAATTAATATTACAAGAAGAAGAAACATGTATAACTAAATTTAACTAAATTTATCATATTTCATTTTTTTTTTAACGTACGAAACAAATTTCATAAATAAATTAAGAGATTTAAGACCTCATAAAAAACATATATGGTATATAGAAATTCCTTAATTTTTGGAATAAAAATATACCATTTTTAATATAATAAAAAATATTTTTTAACAATTTTCTTCAACAATAAACTATCCTCCCATCATTAATATACGTTGTTTAAGGTAATTAAGAATCCTCGCTTTAGGGGTGCGATTAAAAAGAACAATATACAATCTCCTTTC
>APFE031748670.1:0-19256 GCA_000404065.3 Pinus taeda
AAGTGAGTACCTTTTTAATAATTAAAACTTGCCATCAGAGATTATTGTGACTTCTTTTTACTTGTTTTTTAATAAATATAAATATTAAAATAAATTTTCCTCATATCAAAACTTATTTCTAAAGTAACAACTTATGTTGATTGAAAGTCAGAGGGTATAGAATTATGTCTCCGCTTGACGGTTCTAGTCCTAGCAAACATTCGAGATATATATATATATATATATACCACAACATTCAATTTAAATGAAAGAAAGAAATATAAAATAAATCCAGGTTAACCTGACCACCAAAGATGTACATCAAAGTTGTTTTTCTGATTGTTTATGATTTTCTTTTTAAAATAAAAAGAGATATATTTACGGTGGTTGAAGTTATAGTAGCGTTCCCTACAGACAAAAATACATGATACACCTCCACAATAGAAATTTAAGATTCCTATAGTTTTTATTGGGGAGAAATAGAAAATACCCAAAAACCAGCCATCAAGCTTTTGTGAGGCTTGAGTGTAAATATCATCACATATTGATCACTACTTCTCTGCATCGGTCACAGGCTACAAGTCTTGTCTGCATCGATGCACTCCTCCAGTAAATTACTACAATGGAGGAGGAGTGGTGACTTACCCTCTGAAATGCTTACATTCTTGTAAATATTTTTCCTAGAAAAATCACAAATCCCATAAAAATAAGAAAAATCACAAATCCCATGAAAATAATTCGTCGAGTTAAGGAAAAACTAGCAGCTGGTTGTTTGATGAGTCTAGGTGATGGCCTGCTCGGTGCCCACTCTATTCTTGCCCTTCTCGACCTTGAGGCTGACGGCCCAAGGGATGATCAGAATCTGTTCTTTGGCATACATGTTTTGCTGGGATACTGGATCCTTGAAGGAGCATTTTTGCTCAACGATATTTGATGGACGAGATTTTAAAATCTCAAGTATGATGTCTTTGTCTTAGGCGTAAAGATACCCCAATTTGGCGGTGCAGAATTCATCCAAAACCTTGGTTTGGTAGCTTCCAACGTCTATATTTTGCAGTACCATGTCGGGAGCTGAGGAGCAAGAAAGCTTCAACTACACGTCCTGCATGACAACGCTCAGCAGGCCCCTGATGTGCTCGACAAAGGTGTCTTTGGATTGAAGCTTCAACTTTCTTGAATGACAATGTATCGTCGAATTCTTCGAGATGGCGCGGTTTCAATTTCAAATTTCAAACCAGTTTAGAGTAATGAATGGCCGGGTTCAAGTTCTTGTTTCGGCGGGTTTCCAAATTCAAATGAGTGTACAATCTGGTGGTGGCGGTCAAGGCGGAGGCAACCGACTGACCGGAAATCGCATGAGAGGAACTGCCAGAAACAATAATAATCCTATGCTATGATATGTATGATATCTCTGCAATGTCACATAGGGTGTATTGAATGCTCAATATTGCTTCCAATGTTCATGCCCATACATGATGATCTGACGATGGCGAGTGTCCATGCATCCATGCATGCGATGGGCTCTCCGGGTTACGTGGACTATAGCATTAATGATGCTATAGTCCATGAAATAGCACTCGCCCCCCTATAGGCCCATTAATACGCCCTCTAAGGATATCGGTACATGGAATACTCTGACATCTATTTACCGGTCAATCCGTATAGGTAATTTTCAGGTGAACACTTTCTGGTTAATAGTTATCGAGATGTTCATAGATGTTTGTATTGATGGTCATTGAAACACGGAGGCATGCGTAACATAGGCCCATCCATTCTTCTGATATTGATGGCCATGAAATGTCCTCATACAAAACACAAGACGCGAGCTCGATTGCTGATAAATACGTTATACGAAGTGATGTATCATGTGGAATCAATATTGTACGCATTAATACCATTTATTTATATTCAAATTCAAATTCGAAATTTGAAATGGTGAACCCGCCCCGCCCAAATTCGAAATTTGAAGTTGTACCGATGTCATCGAGAGTGACGATGATAGATCAATGTCGCGGCAATCGCCACCGAGAGCGCTACCTATCGGTACAGAGCTGCGAGAATGGATCAGCGAGGAAGAATGCTTTATCACTATTCAGCATAATTGCGATGTTGATTGCCTGTGATGGGCCTATCTATATTCACTTTCTTGAAGATTTCAAAGCTAGTTTCAACATTACTTTTCGACATATTTAAATTGCAAGTTGCGTATCGAAAACTTGAACGTTTATGGTGTCTTAGTTGAAGTTTTTCTTTCTTGTCCTCGACCTTCTGGCGATTGCCTGTCTGATACATGTTGATTGAGCAGATGAATGGAAATGGCCAGGGGCCGGCAATTGGTATCGATCTGGGAACGACGTACTCTTGTGTGGGAGTATGGCAGAATGGCAGAGTGGCGATCATCGCCCACGAACACGGGAATCCAACCACTCCCTCCGTTGTAGCCTTCAATGATAAAGGGCTCCTTATTGGGGAATCCGCTGAGAACCAAGTTGCCAGAAATCCCCACAATACAGTTTTTGGTCAATAATCATCAACTACTATCTATACGATTTTATTTGTTACATTCTTCCTCCTTCCGTCAGATTTGAAAATGTTTTTGGTGTCTTTTGTTTACTCCAATATTTTCATACTGAGTTGTTTAGTTAACATATGGCAGATGCAAAGCGGTTCATTGGAAGGAAGTTCTCTGATCCGTGAGTTCAGAGCAGTGTGGGGCTATGGCCTTTCAATGTCATTCCAAGAGCTGCTGATAAGCCCATCATCGTTGTGACATACAAAGGGGAGGAGAAGCATTTTGCAGCCGAGGAGATCTCTGCCATGGTTTTAGCAAAGATGAAGGCGATTGCCGAAGCTCATCTTGGGACTACGGTGAGGAAGGTTGCCATAAGCATTCCTGCATGTTTCAACGATTCTCAGAGGCCGGCAACCAAGGATGCTGGTGTCATTGTTGGATTGAATGTTATAGGAATTATCAACGAGACCACTGCTGCTGCTGCTGTTGCATACGGATTGGACCGCAAAGCTAATAGAGTTGGTGAGATCAATGTTTTGAGTTTTGACTTGGGTGGTGTTACCCTATTGTTTCTGTTTTGACAATTGTAGGCAGTATTTTTGAGGTGAAGGCCACAGCTGGCAATAACAATTTGGGCGGCGAAGATTTTGATAACAGATTGGTTAACCACTTTGTACGAGAAATTCAGACAAACTATTAAAAGGACATCAGCGGCAATGCCAGAGGCGTAGTGACGCTGAGAAAATCGTGTGTAAGGGCGAAGATAATGCTCTCAAGAACTTAAAACATATAGGAAATTTATTTATATATTGCATTTTAATATGTTTTGTATTGTTATTGTTGGCATTGTTTTATATACTTTCTATTGTTTTGTTTTATATTATGTTTGTATTGATTTTTACAACATTTTTTTTTCTATTTCATTTTTTTGTGAAGAAATGAGCTTGTAATGAGAAACAAAATATAATAAAGTTATTGATAAAGGAGAAGGTGAGTTATTAATACAAAGGGGATGTGATTTGGAGGAAAGCCAAAGTTGGTGATGTATTGGACGATTTTGAATTTTGTTTCAATACATATGAATATTAATATATAAAATTAAGCTAGAATATGTTTTAAATTGGGTTTCAATATAAGTTTGACTTTCTTCCTTTAATAAACACCTTGCCACTCATGGTATTTTTTGTTTTAGATTTTGCCTATATTCCCTTGATCCATTGCCTATATGCATTAGATTCATCCGGCAAGCTAGACTCCGTGTAATCGTTTGTTTATAAATTTTGAATTAGAGAGTACATTTAGTGAATTGAAGATTGCATCTAAAAAATCTAGGAAACATATACTTGCAAAATTGTAACTTTTCTTGTTTATTTCGCAAATGTCCTTTCTCTCAAACTAAGCTTTCTCTTTGACTTTCCTATGGATTTGTGCATTTGAAACACTTGCATATTCAATTGTAATTATCTTTTATTTGTGATTTTACTATAGCTTCAAACAAATAATTAAACTAAAAAAGATGTCATACAACCTACATACTAACTGAACTCTCCTATTCCACTTCTCATAATGTTTCATACACTAATTGCATATATTTCATACTCCACAACCTTTAACAAACAAGGGGAAAAATTGTGGTATGTTGTCAAGGTATGGCCTCATTGCACTTCCCACCCACCCACTGATTCCATTTCCCACTAACTGTGACAAGTGGTCGATTTAATTGTGTGACATAAATAAGACTTGGTGATAATTTTAGATTTCCACTTTCACTAGTCTCACACATGGCCAAATAAAGTTGAAATTAGGGAAAAAAAGTATTTGTGCATTTTAGTTATGGGTTGATTCTACTTCCCACTAAACATCATAATAAAGCTTCAAAATATTTTTTTAATCATGCTTCATAGAATTGAAAAAGTAAATCATGGATTAATAAATAAAAGGAAGTTATTTTGATTGATATGATTCATCAGTATAAAGAGAATGCAAGAATATGCTAGCATATTTAATTCTAGGCCATTTAATCAAGGTTTTTAAATAATAGATGAATTAATTTGCCAATTTCAATAAGGTTTCGATAGGGTGTCGCTTATCTTAGTAATTTTCTTTGTCAAAACTTTATTTACAAATTTATTTAAAGATTCTATTTTCTTTGCATTTTATTAGTTTTCTTTTGAATAACACAATTCTAATTTTTACCTTTGAAAATAAAAATATTGATTTTTTTTTAAACACAGAAAAATGTAAAAAATCTATTGAATAATGCCCATTAATAATTCTATTTAACAATAAGTTCACACTCTTATTACTATCCAAAATGAAATGCCAATTGTATAACGACCCCATGGATATATTGTATGTATGTTGACTATGATAGTTGGGGTTTTTGGTGATATGTATAACCACCTTAGTGATACCTTGTATAATGTTGGCTATAGTTGGGTATCAGGTTCTAGTTTCTTCATTTTATTTTTCCCTTTTTAATTCATTTGTGAGTGGATGCAACACCATCACTAAGATTTGGTGTTAGGTATCATCACTCAATGCCAAGGTTTGATCCCCGTTTTGCTCCATTCCTTCGTAGAGATTTTTTAGTAGCAAAAATGAGCATTCACATTTGAATTCAGATAGGGCTTTGAGAGGCATCCAAGTAATGGGGCTAGGATTATGATCCGTCTCATGTTCGGTCGTGTCTATAAAACTAAAGCAGAAGATGCAGGAGGACCATAGGTCATAGGATCCAATCTCACCATAGCCTTAAGTATGCATAATGTAATAAAGAATAAAGGATAATCATCTTTTGGCAGCTTCATTACACTATTTCATAGGAAGAAAAACATACATGAAGTGATATACAGAGGAGAAAACATATTGTGCATTTCTATGATAGGAATCAACAAAAAAATTTCAATAACCTTCAAGATGGATTCCTATCACCGGTCCATTACATTTAGCAATTGTCTTGCTCAAGCCCCTCATGAATAGGCAAATTAAACCAAAGGGAAGCCACAAAATTCGAGCCTCTTGGGTACAGAATCCGAGAACCCTGTTAAGTGTTTCTTCCCCCTATTTATAAGGAGAGGGGAAGCTTAGAACAACAATTACAAAATATCTCGGCCGAGCTCTAGCTGTCTAATTGACTAGTTGTCTCGGTGTGTGATGGCTCTGCTTCCCAAATCATTGCAATCGGATTTGATTCCGTTCTTTAAAATGCCGAAATTACAAAATAAAAGAAAAAGAAAAATTGAATGATGATTTGAGGAAAATATCTCCACGACATTCTTGTTATGGCCTCTGATTAGGCCATGTCTCTGCCACAATGTGCCTCTCTTGTTGTTCGACCGGTTCACATGTCGCTTTTACCTTAACTGCCTGACTTCCCCACTCTCTAGAGCTGGTAGCGATCAACAGTGGTTTCTTGTCACAGAGCAAAAGCGTATATTGACTTGGAAGCCCTTCATTATCTGATTGTGCGGAGTTCCATGCTGAGAAATTAATTCTTAGGTGACCTGCACACTTCTTGAATTCCATACCTCAATTTACTCACTGAAGACGTGCGTTGGAGCACAAAGATGGCTTGTATTACCTCAAGGCATACCCAACACTCCTTCCTATGGATCGTGGTCCTTGCTGCCTTAACCCAACAATTTTTTACCATCACCATTACTTTTGACTTCTCTATTACCACATTCAATCGTGCAACTTCTGACTCATCCATCTCTTTAAACTTCCTGTATTACAAGTTATGCACATATACGAAAGTTGTGCATATACAAAAGATGTGCGCATATACAGAAGTTGTGCATATATGGATGTTATCATATATGTATATTATGGAAGTTGTACAAAAATTTCGTATATGCACAATTTATACAAGAGTTTCACATATACAAAAGATATGTGCATATATAGAAGTTGCACATATGTAGAAGATATGCACATATACAGAAGTTGCACATATATAGAATATATGCGCATATACGAAAGTTGTTTAAAACTTCAGTCTCTATATAGGCACAAACTATGTATATACACATATCTTCTATATATACATAAACAGAAATTTGTATATACGGAAGTTGCACATATAAAAAAATTATGCATATACAAAAATTGTACATATATGGTGGCTGCGCATATACAGTGGCTGGAATTGCGCTAAATTATGTATATTCTACATAACTTGTGCATATATAAAAGATATGCGCATATATGGAAGTTGTGTATATGCAAAAGATGTGCACATATATAGAAGTTGTGCATATATGGATGTTGTCGTATATGTATATTATGGAAGTTGCACACAAATTTCATATATGCCAAGTTATACAAAAGTTGCGCATATACAAAATATATGTGCATATATAGAAGTTGCACATATGTAGAATATATGCACAAATACAAAATTTGCACATATACGAAAGATATGTGCATATACGGAATATATGTGCATATACGGAAGTTGTTTAGAACTTCAGTCTCTATATACGCACAAATTCTGTATAGACGCATATCTTTCGTATATGCATAAATAGATACTTGTATATACGGAAGTTGCTACATAGTGGCTGGAGTTAAGCTAAATTATTTATATTCTGCATAACTTGTGCATATATAGAAGATATGCGCATATACAGAAGTTGTGCATATACATAAGTTGTGCATATATAGATGTTGTCGTATATGTATATTACGGAAGCTGCACACAAATTTCGTATATGCACAAGTTATACAGAAGTTGCGCATATACAAAAGATATGTGCATATATAGAAGTTGCACATATGTAGAAGATATGCACATATACATAAGTTGCACATATACGAAAGATATGCACATATACAAAATATATGTGCATATACAGAAGTTGTTTAGAACTTCAGTCTATATATAGGCACAAATTCTGTATGGATGCATATCTTCCGTATATGCATAAATAGATATTTGTATATACAGAAGTTGCGCATATACAAAAATTGTGCATATACAAAAATTGCACATATATGGTGGCTACACATATACAGTGGCTGGAATTGTGCTAAATTATGTATATTCTGCATAACTTGTGCATATACAGAAGATATGCACATATACAGAAGTTGTGAATATACAGAAGATGTGCGCATATACAGAAGTTGTGCATATATAAGTGTTGTCGTATATGTATATTACGGAAGTTGCACACAAATTTCGTATATGCACAAGTTATATAGAAGTTTCACATATACAAAAGATATGTACATATATAGAAGTTGCACATATGTAGAAGATATGCACATATACGAAAGATATGCGCATATACAGAATATATGTGCATATACGGAAGTTGTTTAGAACTTCAGTCTCTATATAGGCACAAATTAGGTATAAATGCATATTTTCCATATATGCATAAACATATATTCGTATATACAAAACCTGCGCATATACAAAAATTGTGCATAAACAGAAATTGCACATGTATGGTGGTTGAGCATATACAATGGCTGGAGTTGAGCTAAATTATGTATATTCCACATAACTTGCGGATATACAGAAGATATGCGCATATACGAAAGTTGTGCATATACAGAAGATGTGCACATATATAGAAGTTGTGCATATATGGATGTTGTCGTATATGTATATTATGACAGTTGCACACAAATTTCGTATATGCACAAGTTATATAGAAGTTGTGCATATACAAAAGATATGTGCATATATAGAAGTTGCACATATGTAAAAGATATGCACATATACAGAAGTTGCACATATACGGAAAATATGCGCAGATATAGAATATATGTGCATATATGGAAGTTGTTTATAACTTTAGTCTCTATATAGGCACAAATTCTGTATAGATGATATCTTTCATATATGCATAAACAGATATTCGTATATATGGAAGTTGCGCATATACAAAAATTGTCCATAGAAATTGCACATATACAGTGGATGCGCATATATAGTGGTTGGAGTTGCGCTAAATTATGTATATTTGAATATTCCATATATGTGTAGCTTTTGTATATGTGAATCTACCGTATATGCCCAACTTCCATAAATGTGCATATACGAAAGCTACACATATACAAAATTTGTGTAGTACTTTAACCTTTGTATATGTACAACTTCCGTATATGCACATATCTTCCATATATGTGCAACCTCTGTAAATTCATATATACGAAAGTTGCACACATATATAAGATATGCACATATACAAAAGATATGTGCATTTGTGTAGGGTTGGTGATTTGGGTTTCTATAGAAAATGGAGATGGTTAGTTCACATGCTGAAATTAACAAAACACTTGAGAAAAGTTGCACAAGAAGTAGAATATTTACATATATAAAAGTTGTGTGACTTTCGTTTTTATAAAACTTTTGTATATGCGAATATATTTCGTATATGCACAACTTCTGTATATTTGTAATTTTGATATCTGCACATCTTTTATATACGTGCATATCTTCCATATATGCACAACTTTTGTATATGCATAACTTATGTATATGCACATATATTCTGTATATGCACATACCTGTGCAAAATTTGGCTTTTTCAGGACCTTTTACAGTTGAAACCAGGGTCTGATTTAAACAACACATATGAGAAATCTCATTTTGACAAACAAATTACAGAATTTACGGATGATCAACAAATGAAATATGTTTTCTTTTATCCCATAGTTGTCTATATGGAGGAATTTTCCTCTACAAAGTTCTGATTATGTTTTTGCAATGAAAGAAAAGTCTACAATCAGTTTTCATTGCACTTACATTTTCCAGTTTCCATTTTTCTGAAACGCAGTCCGATAATCACATCAAGTATGCATATACTTGATTGGTTGTTTTGGAAATTTTCTATTACTTAATTTTTCGGGGGTATCAGTAGCCTAAAGTAGGTAGGAGTGTGAATAAGCTCAACATTCTAAGCATCTTCTTCAACCATATTTTTCAAATTTAATTTTGTAGTATATAGTTTGAATTGCAATCAGGTTTCAATTTGGCATTATGATTCGAGTTTATACAAAGGTTGTCAGTTTCAAAGTTTTGTTTTCAAAAGTGGGTTTAGTTTTAGTTGAAGATTGGAATAGGTTGCAGTTCATAGGTTAGGAATGAGTACAAGGCACTGGATCTGAAGTTTTTTGGCACCTCACAAGGAGAATGCCATCCCCATTGGAGCCAATGTTAGGATCCCATAATAGAAATCAATGGTGTTGGCCTCTTACTATTCATTTTGGTCAGTTTAGCCTATGAATCACTCAGTGTCATAGTCTGATAGGTTTTCAAGTAAGAAAAGGTCGTTTATTGAGTCAATCTAAGGTTGGGAAGGATTTTTGTGCGTCAAATGTTTGTAAATGACTTTGCAGGTAAAATCAACATGAAGAGATCTCAATTAACTTTCCAATGAGCTATAGATCTCTCAAAATGGGTTCAAGCATCAAAATTTAAGGCAAAAATAAATTCCTTCTTCAAAAGAAAAAAAACAAAGGAAGAAGGCTAAGTGTACCACATATCAGGAGTTTAAAAAAAAGAGAGCAGTGGAGGTCAAAGAAAATATGCGATTATAGATCACTAATATCGCATATCGGTGATCAGAAGATTCAAACATAGCGCTACAAAAAAGACATATTGGTAGGGCCCAGGTCATATCACAAAATTAGTAATCGGCATATCAACGGATGTATTATTGGTGATCTCATCATCGTAGGACCACCATAATCAGCGAATCAACAGTCAAAGTTACATGCCATATGGCATATCGATGTTCGGTGATCGGTGAATTGCAAATATGCGAAAGTTTCATATTGGATAATGTTGTGACATTGCAAATGTTGCGATGTGCAAAGTCGTGACATAAAAAGGGCTGATAATGTTCAAATGTTTGGAAAATGGACTGAGAGTTTCTTAAACCCTTGCTCGGGCTATTTGAATTTATAATTTAAGTGCTCGATCAAGCATTTTAAGTGCTCAATCGAGAATTTGAAGTCCTAAAAGCCACAATTTTAGTGCCTTCTACAGATTTCTCTGCAACATTTTCTACCCTAGAAAACTTAGGGTAGAATTTGTCCTTAAATGGAAAAGTTGATCATGTTAGATTTGTGAAAGAATCCTCTATCCAATGGTATATGAGTTTTGTTAATCTAGGTTGTCATTGATGTCAATATAGCAGTGTTTGTGATGGCAAATTATTTGATACATGATTTCCCATTGATGCCCATTGATCATAATGCTCATAGTGATGAAGGTTTGATATATGATGATATGATGAGATGGAGGACCCAAGTGGATTGAACAACAGGAGATCGTTTGAACAACAATTGAATGGCAATTGAACATCAATTGAATAGCAAATGAACAACAATTGAACATCAATTGAACAACAACTGAATAGCAAATGAACAGAAACTGAACATCAATTGAACAACAATTAAACAGAAATTGAACAAAAATTAAACAACAAATGACGCAGTAGATCTAGTAAAGAAATAGGAGCAAGAATCCAAAGAGTAAGATGAAGAGTTTATCGAAAGCCATCGAAGCAACAAGTCTCAAGAGAAACAACAATAGGAAGAGTGGGGGTAGGAAAGTATGGACTTCCTTGATCGTGGCTGAAGTCCTGCACTCAATTCTAGTCGTCGATCTCATAGTCAACCCTTAGATCATGGTCAACTGCAGGCGTTAAGGCCATTTTTAATCCATGTGCCATTCGAAGTCCCGCAAACCTCCGATTACGATATGTAATACAGACCCGATAGTTCCATTACATACGAGTTAAGGTGATATTGCGTCCGCCACATTGCAAGTCTCTTTAAAGCCTTGCCACATTGAAATATTCTAATTGCGATATGTATGCATACCCGCTGCACCATTAGAATACGTCCTAAAGAAATATCACATTTGTCGCATATTTTAAGTCTTGAAGAAATGTAATGATGGTAAACTGCAATTGTGATTGATGACGTGGATGTGGGACCTCATTGGGTACAGTCTCTCCTATGAAATCCTCCGTAAATAATGAGTCTATTGTATGAATACTAAAAAAGGGCCTCTATAATATAATCTTAATATGCAACATCTATTGTAATTCAGCCTCTCTTCCAAATGAACGTGTCTTTTGAGTATTGGTGAGCTCGACGAGACAGAGGAAGCGAGTGATGAATACTAAAAAAGGGCCTCTATAATATAATCTTAATATGCAACATCTATTGTAATTCGACCTCTCTTCCAAATGAATGTGTCTTTTGAGTATTGGTGAATTCGAAGAGACCGAGGAAGCGAGTGAAGGTCGGGAAGCTAAATGTAAGGACCTGCGATCCTTAGCACGCCCACCGGCACGATATGCGAAGGCTTGTTGGCAAACGAGCGAGAGAACATGGACGGAGTGGGAGCTTAATTGAAGGTGCAAAGTTACTATGTAATAATGCGCATAAGGGAAGGATGAACAAAAAGTTTATAGTGTGGGGAGCATGTAACCATACCCACAGGCCGACCTACACATGTAATACAATTGAACGAAGGCCGACGATGTTGGAGGGAAAGTTTGCGATGAAGTGTAGGGCGTTGGCAAGTCGGCTTGGGCAACTCGATGCCCAACACACCTTATATATATACGATGAAATTTGGAGAGAAAGGCATCATTTGAACTCAAGCATTCAAGGAGTAATGCGAGTGAGGAGAAAACGGTAGCAAGGGAAAGTGCGAAGGAAGGTGGAGTAGGTCGCAAGGAGGTGCAGGTTGTAATGCAATCGCTCTTGGGCAGGCATACTCGTTAAAAACATCACACGGGTTTTGGTTATCAATTGTGGGTGCGGGTGAAGGCGTTAGACTTGACACGGGTGTCTCGGGTGACTCAGGTGAGCGCCCACCCATTGTGCAAGGCTAAATGCGGAGGTGGAAAAGGGGTCTCGGGTGAGGTCGCCCGCCCACCGTGTAGAAGTAAATGAAGGGTGACTTGGGTGAGGTCACCTGCCCATCGAAACAAGGTTCAATTGAGGAGTGTGGTTAGCAACTCGTGTGAGGGCGCGTGCACCTAGCTCGAGCAAGGAACCTTGGTTATCACACGAAGGTGTGGAAAGTTGTAAAGCTTTGTAACATTGAAAGATTGTATAATATATTGTATTCGGGTAGACTCATTATTCAGGGAGTTGCCCCTCCCTTTATACTGTGCAATTGTGTTCTCTTGTATAGTTGTTGATGATAATGAATGTGTATGGGTGTTCATTGGTATAAAGGAAACATAATAATTACTTGGTTGAGAAACACAAACTAAGTAGGACATATGGTTAGGCGTAGTCCATGAACATAAGTATTGGTGAAAAGAAAGTGTTCGGTGGTGTCGCACCTCGCCAAGAGCAGTTGAAAGACTATCGTGGCTCCAGCATTGTGATAGTTGGTATCAGAGCTAGTCTGAAGACTTGGAGGAGCCTTGCAGGAAGCGGAAGGTGATATGCACTTGGAAGTTGGTGACAATGAAGCAGGGACTTGCAAGTGAAGGAAGTTGTTTTACATACAAGTGGAACAAGGGCTGGTTCAGGTTGCAGACAACTTGGTGAAGCTATTGGATGCTTGAAACTAGATCGCAAAGAAGGAAACAGTTAGCAATGGAAGGTGAATCTCAGGTTGGATCTAGTCATGGTGCGAAGGATGCTACTATGGAATTTATTGAAAAGGTGTTGGAAAGAATGGAGGACTTAGAGGCTTATTGGACTAAGAAGATGGAATTGGTCGAGAAGGATCAAGAGGCCAATTCGAAAGGAAGAGCTCAATGAACTCTGGACTCAACATGAGTACACTGATCTTATGTTTACACAACTTAAAGTGAAGGTTAAGGAGATTGAAGAGGCAAGAGATTGAGGATTAGCAGAGATCTTGAACTTGCAGAAATCTCTTGATGAAGCTAGAGATGAGATCACAGTGTTGAAGAGGGCCGTGAGGCATAACTCAGGTGGAGGAGTGCCTCATGTGAAAGTCAAGGAACCAGAATCTTATGATGGTACAAGGAGTGCGAAAACTCTTTTCAACTTTCTATGGGATATGGAGCAATACTTGGGGCGCTTGGGTCTATCCGATGATGAGACAAAGGTCAAGGTAGCTGCTCAGTTCTTGACAAAGGATGCTAAGATATGGTGGTGAAGGAGGATGGATCAGATTGCCAATGGCAGTGCTGGTGACATAACTTCGTGGAATGAGATGAAGAAGGCTTTGCATATCCATTTCAGTCCTCAAGATGAAACGTGGGAAGCAAGGATGAAGATTAAGTTCATAAAGCAGACAGGGAACCTACAGACATATCAGCGGGAGTTTGCAAGTGCGGTTCTAGAACTTCCTGACATGGCGGAGAGGGACAAGGTGTTCAACTTCATTATTGGATTGAAGCCTTGGGCACGCAATGAATTGAAGAGGCAGAAGATTAAGACACTTGAGGAAGCTTTTGCTGCTGTGGACAGGTTGGTGGAGCATTATGATGAGACTTCTGATGATAGGAAGAAGAAGTCCGATAAGCCGAAAGAGAAGAAGAAGGATGATGCTTTCAAATTGGATGATAAGATGAAGACGAAGAAAGCCTTGAAGTGTTGGATATGTGTTGAACCACATACGGTGAAGAATTGTCCTTCTAGACCGAAAGTGGCTGCTATTGCACAATGTAATATGAAGAATGAAGAAGCTTATGTGGGGATGATGCAGATACTTGGTGGTGCTACTGCTACAGAGGTGGTCTCTCGAAGGGATCCTGAGAAGAATAGTTTGGAGTATGTTCAGATGAAGCTTGGGGGTGTTGATAAACTCACTATGGTGGATAGTGGGGCTACTCACAACTTCATGAGTGAAGATACTGCGAGAAGGATTGGGCTGAAGTTTGTATCGGTGAAGGCACAAATGAAGACAGTGAATTCTCCTCCTAATTGTGTTCTTGGTGTAGCTGAAAAGGTGGACACAACACTAGGTGAGTGGACTGGGAAAGTCGACTTCACTATAATGTAGATTAAGGACTATGAAGCTGTGCCGGGGATGGAATTCTTGAAACAATTTGATGCAATGATTGTTCCACATTTGAAGAGGATGTACATTTACGACGGAAGGGAAGATGTACCCATTGGTGTTCCAACCATTGGTGTGACAAAGCCTGATTGTAAGTTGGCAGTGATGCAAATGGAGGATGAGAAGCGAATGGGAGATATGAGTAAGCGGTTGTCTATGGTTGAGACAAAGCTTACCAAGCAGTCATTGGTCATCAGGACACTTTCTGATAGTATCTTGGATTTGTCAAGAATACTAGAAGTGGTTGAGGATGATGATGATGGGGAGGCTTATGTGAGCCCGAATGTTCAAGAGGAGGATAGAGTCACTTATCTACAGAGGATGGAGCTAGAAAATCCTGATAGATGGATTGAGATTATTAGTGAGGGTAAGCCTTCAGGCTCTACTCCCTCCACATCTTCTTAGATGACATAGAAGATGGGGCTCATTGTTAGCTGCTCATGGTAGTGAGTCCTTAAAACAAGTTGAGCAGGTATGACAGATGGTGCAGGGATGGGTTGGCATCAAGCATCATGACATGTTGCACATGGGATGGAGTTTCCATGGACCTGAGCATGGGTGAGATTCTTGGTGAGTCCAGGATGTGGCAGAATCCGAGATAGACTGGTGAAGGCATAAGGATGGACATTCTTATGATATGAGTGTGACAGTTGGACTGATCACCCGACTAGTTCAAGTCATGAGGGCTAGCAGTGTACAAAAGAGATGTTGGCATTAGGTAGGCAGGAAGGATGATAGTTCACAGGATGGGACAACACATGATGGAGATGGAAGTTCTACATATGTTGTAGGGATGTTTGCAGTGTGTGTGGAGGAGTTGATATCATGGACCAAGGATGAGACAGTTGTTGAAGTTGATCTTGGTGGATGGCTACCAAGATGGGATGTTGTCGAGGACTACAACGATTTTAGGTGGAGGAGGATGTAAGGACCTGTGGTCCTTGACACACCCATCGACACGATATGTGAAGGCTTGTTGGAAAACGAGCAAGAGAACATGGATGAAGTGCGAGCTTAATCGAAGGTGCGAAGTTACTATGTAATAATGCATATAAGGGAAGGCTGAACGAAGAGTTTATAGCGTGGGGAGCATGTAACCATACCCACGGGCTGACCTACACATGTAATGCAATTGAATGAAGGCCGACGATGTTGGAGGGTGAGTTTGTGATGAAGTGTAGGGCGTTGGCAAGTCGGCATGGGCAGCTCGACTTACCCAATGCACCTTATATATATACGATGAAGTTTGGAGTGGAAGGCATCATTCAAACTCAAGCATTCAAGGAGTAATGCGAGTGAGGAGCAAACGGTAGCAAGGGAAAGTGCGAAGGAAGGTGGAGTAGGTTGCAATAAGGCGCAGGTTGTAATGTGCCCGCTCTTGGGCAAGTATACATGTTAAAAACATCGCATGGGTTTTGGTTATCAGTTATGGGCATGGGTGAAGGTGCCGGGCTTGACATGGGTGTCTCAGGTGACTTGGGTGAGCACCCTCCCATCATGCAAGGCTAAACGTGGAGGTGGAAAAGGGGACTCGGGTGAGGTCGCTCGCCCACCATGTAGAAGTAAACGAAGGGTGACTTGGGTGAGGTTGCCTGCCCGTCGAAACAAGGTTCGGTTGAGGAGTGTGGTTGGCAACTCGTGTGAGGGCGCGCACGCCCAGCTCGGGCAAGGAACCTTGGTTATCACACGGAGGTGTGGAAAGTTGTAATTTTGGCTAAGTATGAAACTTGGTGTTTCCCAAGTATACTTGTAAAGCTTTATAACATTGAAAGATTGTATAATATATTGTATTCAGGCAGACTCATTGTTTAGGGAGTTTCCCCTCCCTTTATACTATGCAATTGTGTTCTCTTGTATAATTGCTGATGATAATGAATGTGTATGGGTGTTCATTGGTATAAAGGAAACATAATAATTACTGGGTTGAGAAACACAAACTAAGTAGGACATATGGTTAAGTGCAGTCCATGAACATAAGCATTGGTGAAAAGAAAGTGTTCGGTGGTGCCACACCTCACCAAGAGCGGTTGAAAGACTACCGTCGGCCTGGGGGCATGACAATAAAGGTTGAGTGAGCGTAGAGGAAGTTGAAGATCAAGCGAGAGAAGAAGGAAGTTGAAAGGTTAAGTGAGAACAGAGGAAGCCGAAGATCAAGCAAGTGAATAACGTCAAGTGAGCGCAGAGGAATCCAAAGATCAAGCAATTGAAGAAGGAAGTTGAAAGTTTCAGCGGAAGAAAAAAGGAAGCCAAAGTGCGAGCGAAGAAGGAAGCCAAAGGGTCTAGCGGAAGAAGAAGGAAACCGAATGTCAATCATTTTGTTGACTGGGTTATTTATTGAAAAGCTTGGACCTATGTTTTAGTAGTGATTTCAGATAAAAATTCAAAAGGATGCTGTGCGGATCTAAGAAGAGTATTTGAGTATGAACAACGGAGGGTTGTTTTTTTAATTGAATGCACAATATGAAACTACGATAGTCACTCCTCTGAAGAAGTCATTATTGAAGCAGTTACTCTTGAAGCCTCATTCCCAAAGAAGAAATTGTGACAGTAAGAACAGAGGGTCGAAACAGAGTTGCTTTTGAAAAGACATTGAGGCCTAGCACATATATCTTGTTGATAAGTATCAGCAGATCTTGGAGATATTATTGGAGATCATGATGGCTATTTGAAAATCATCATGAGGTAACTTTGCAGACTCTGTGTGGGCAATATGAAGAGTTGTGAAGACTCCATATGAAGACAGGTTGTCATTGATGATGTAGCATGGAGACTACAGGAAAGTTGTAGATTGACAGAATTCAATGAAGAAGATTTTGGGAGTAGAGAATTACTACCAAACATATCCAGAAAATATATAGCAGAGGGTTGGAGCCCTTGGGGTTGGTGCCTCAGAATTGGAAGGATTAGTGTCCTTGGAGTTGGTGCTCCTAAATCCAAGGTTGGTGCCTTGACAAGACAAGGTTGGTGCCCTGGAGGTTGGAGCCTCACAAAAAGTCCAAGTTGGTGCTTGGCAACATGTTGGAGCCTTATATATATTGTATCTGATTTCTTATAAAGATTATATTAATAAAAGAATTTCTTCCTATTGTTCATTTTGTGTTCTAAATATAAATGATTTAATTGGTAAAAATAACAATTGAAAAGGAATACTGATTCGCCCCCCTCTCAGTGTTTCCAACAATTGGTATCAGAGCCAGTACCTTCACTCAAAACCTAACAACTTGAATTTCGATCATTAGAACACAAATGGCAAAGCCAAGGAAGAAATTCTCCAATCCTCCTAAAGATGTGTCTCCCTCTACCACTGAAATAGAAGACAATCAACTTGTGGAGGCTCCATGGTTCAATGGAAACTTTGATATATGGGAAGCAAGAATGAGGAATTTCTTGAAGACTCAAGGCATTGAAATCTAGAAATCATTGATAGTTGATAGCATGATGGATGGAGAATCCAAGGAGTACAATGCAAAAGAAATGAAGGCATATGGGAAAAACTTCATGATCTTCACTCAAAAGGAGCATTGACAATGATATCTAGTCAAGAAGATGATGGAAACCAAGAACGAAATCTAGAACCCATCATAGAAGCTGAAAATGAGAATGATGACATCAAGGCTAAAGAAGACCTAGAAAATGAAGAATGAAAAAGACTTTATAGAATATCTCCTCACTAAACTCATGGCTTCCATGGAAGAGATTATCAATTTGAAAAAGGAAAACAAGGAACTTAATAAGAAAGCACTAGTTGGTGACCAAGACCAAACAAGGAAGAAAGTTGACCATGTCAAGCTTCAAGTACAATAAAGGGATGAAGAGCTTGCCAAGCTTAAGAAGGAATTTCATCAAAGCAAAAGAAAGCATCATGAAGAAGTCATTTCCATTACAAATCAATTGGTTAAAGCAAAGAAACGGGAAGATACCATGTCAAGTCAACTTGAACAAAGGCACAAAAGCTTGAACAAACTTGAAGAAGAGATTGTTCAGTACAAGGTAGAGGTCTCCTCTCTCAAATCTCAACTACAAGAAGCAAGAAAGTTAGCACAAGGAGCTGAGAAGACAATGGAAGCATTGGCATTCATAGAAGGACAGGTTGATGAAGTAGAAAAGGAGAGAAACACCATGATATGTCAACTAAAAGCAAAGGATGGAGAAATCTTCAAATTAAAATCTAATATCAACCTTTTGAAGGCCGAAACATGTAAAGCTACAAGGATGAAGGAAGAAAAGGAGAGTAGTCTAGAAAAGGAAAATGAAGAAATCTTCAAAATGAAGTCAGATATCATCTCCCTTAAATTAGAAGCAAATGAAGCAATACGTATTAATAAATAGATTAAGAAACAACTTGCTAAGAAGAATAATGATTACGAAAGTTTGGAAGAAGAAATTGTCTCCCTCAGGAAAAAGTTTGAAGGGATGGACAAAACCTTGAAGAGCTCTCAAGCCTTGGATGACATGCTCAGCCATCAAAGATGTCCATTTGATAAATCAGGTTTCGGGTATGCAGATGAATCCTCAAGCAAGAATGATAATGCTTCAAACAACAAGGATATGAGGAAGTTAGAAAGAAATGTTGATGCTCCCAATTTCAGCAAAGGTAAAGATAAGAGTCAAGGTGATAATGAAGGAAGTCATGTTCCAAGAATAAATGCAAATGTTGTCAAGGATACGAGAAGCAATAATTATCATTAAAGGATCTCAAAGGAGAAAGGCTTTAGAAGTACATCAAGGAAATCTCCA
>APFE031748673.1:0-15156 GCA_000404065.3 Pinus taeda
AGTACACTTCCCAATCATGAAATTGTAATTAGTGAAATTTTGCAACACACATCAATTTTAATATATAACACATTAACTATAGCATTAAAACTATATATTTTATGTACATAAAGTGGCATAACATAGTGATAAATTTGAGTGAAGTGTAACTCCAAATTCAATCCCATAATAAAGGAATATGATAAATGTTGTGTATTTTGGAGATGATATTTTGATTATGGATATTGACCCAAAAATCACTTTTCATTTGGCAACATATGGCAATGGTTTTGATTATCGATATTGACCCTAAACGAATTTTTCGTGAGTCAACATATGATAATGATCTTGACGAATACTCGCATTTCATCCATTAGATGATACGATGATGGTGTATATTTTGTACATCATTTAAGGTCTTAATGTTGGTTTCTGAAGTTCATTTCAACTATTATTCCTTCCATCAATTAATATTAATCAGGTATAGATATGCTTTTTTCTATATTTAGTTATATGTATTCCAAAATTATAAAATTTAAAAATTGTGTATTTCTATATGGTTTTTTTTTCCTATTTTCACTATTCAATGCAGTACGAATAATCCATATTCTTTATATGGTTCCTATTTAGTCATGTTTATATTATTGTGTTAAATATATCCATTGTTAAATTAAGCTTTTGATATCTCAATATTTTCTTTTTTTTCTAAATTTTTCCTAATGAGAGAGAGTAATTTTGCATGAATAGGGAGAGTCTCTCACATTAAACTGAGTATTCTACAATAAATTGGTCAAGTAATAATGACAAGAGAAATGTACAACCAGGAAAAACACATTGGTGACCTGATGAATATGAACCGATATGAATGTGAAAATTCTAATAAGTCCATTTGGCTCCCCTCTTTAATAATTTGGCTACGCATGAAACAAACCTTACTAATTAGTCCTCCAAAAATATTTAAAAATCTTCCAATAGATGGAGAGCACCTCAACACATATAAACAATGTTTCCTTCCTTATCGCACATTCAATTGTCCCTACAAATAATTGAAGTTTCGTATGTTGATTCTTTAGACGTAGACAAGCAAGAGATTATGTATCAGCCTACAATTGACCAAATATATATATGATCAGTTAATAATCTAACATAATATTCCCACTTGCACCACAAGCTCGAGAAGAACAAGGGGATATAGGTTTACTCATTCCAGAGGCTGAAAAAGAAGAAGAAAGGGAAGCATAATTATACACAACCATTTAAATTTGACCTCTTAGTACCTGTGACATAATCTCATAAGAATATTGCATGATAAGACTCAGGGAGTTGGAAAACAACAGGATGTAAACTTATACAATAAATGTGAATGAAATATTTCTAGGTATTCAACTAGAAGATCCACAAAAACAACAAAATATACACACAATTACATGAATTTTTTTTGAGGATACACAATAGAGGGTAGAAAAGAAAAGAAGCCTAGAAAATTAGAGCAATTTCTAGAATAATCTATTTGGCCTAGTGTCTTGTAGTTTCTTGGACATGGAAAATATGTATTCATTGAAATATTGCTATACAAAATTATGGTAGTTCAACAAAAAAAGGAACATAAACAATTGACCCCAGACAATATCAACATAGAAAGAATCTCATCATACATATAGAACCAAGGATAGTTGACTAAACGCAACAGAAAAAAAAAAATTGAACATCGACTTGACTTGTGATTCATCCCATGTTAATACGATAACAATTATAGAAGAAAATGATGGTCAAGGTAAAACCCGATCCATGTGGACTGATACTGACGAAATTACCTCCAATCATTCTAGGATTCATGACATATTGAGTTGGATAGTAGCAATATTCACTCTAAAGACAACAACATGAAATGGAGATTTGGTTGGAATTTTATAACTAGGAAATACACCAACATAATATAAACATTCCAATAAGAATTAATGATCCACCTTTTGGAGTCCAACAATTAGCATGTAAGTTAGTCGAACACACAATATATATGCCTATAGTTATGCTAATCACCATAATTATAAGTTAATTATTAGGTTGATGGAAGATATTTAAACCCTGTGGAATATGTTGGAACATCTATAGTAATATTGACATATTTCATTGCCAAAATGTTCCACTAATATTTTTTGTTACTGTTGAAATATGCATGCAATTTTTATTTTTATTTTTATAAATAAGCACAATATATTTTGTAATAAAGTTATAATTTAGTTCATTTCTATTGTTTTTTTAATCTATGAAATGTGACAGGAATAATGGGGTTACCATTTAGATGGTTTTCATGGATTGAAATTTATTTGTAGTTAGATCCATTTGATTTATATGGCTTCCCTAGTCTATCTTAATTTAATGTTAATATTTTATTTTAACTTAAATTGGAAGTAAATTCCAAAATATATATGCCTATAATTATGTTGATAGTAAGAATAGATCTTCGATAGTTAGAATTTAATTATTAGGTTCATCATAGATATTTAAATCCCATGGAAAATGTTGGAATATTCATGGTAGCATTGACATATCAATGATAAGATTTCTGTCCAAATTAGGTATACACTTTTAATTAAATTGTCTCAAATTAATTAACTTAAGAAAACGGAATATCAACACATCATATTGGGAATGTGGTATTTCTAAGTAGAAAATGGCATATCAACACATCAAATTGGAAATGTGTTATTTCTAAGCCACGGTAACGTAAGAAGAAATGTTTCCAACTAAAGGCATTCCATAATAATAGTGGGGTGAATCTACATGGATAAACATACTTGTCTATCATGGGATTTTGAACCATTATCATGGGATTTTGAGGTGGAGTCCTTTAGGCCTTAGTATTACTTTACCCAAGGCTGCTTTTTCCATGGCCAGTTGATATGATTCCAGTCATTTGACCTATAACAAATGAAACTAGGTATACATTTATTTTTCTATAAGTTAAAGTATGTATAAGTTTATTTTTCTTACCTACAATGTTCATTTCTATAGTAGCTTAAAACAAACTATACTTTTAGAGGTGAATAAGGGTTACTATGCATGTTTATCTATTTATCCATCCAAACTAGCTTCTTTAATTTATTACATGTAATACCCTTTTGCATATTTTCACACATTCAAGTATTTTTTTTTCATGTTTATATATTTATCTATTCGAACAAGTTTAATTAATTTATTATATAATATCCTTTTTCATCTTTGCACACATTCAAGTGTACTCTTTTTTAGAATATACTTTTCTATGATTTTCTTGTTGGAAATAAATTAAAGGCTATTGCATTCCTCCAACCAAGAACTATGTTTCCAGGTAGTTCACACAAATATCTAACTCCTACTTCCCAGGATGAGTACAATCATTCTTTTCAAATATACCTTTATATTTTATCAGACCCATTTTATCTCCCAGAATCTTTTTAAGTGAGTTTCACCCATGACATTTTTATTTTTAGTCATGTGTTTTCTTTGTAGTCTGCAAAACCAACAATTCAACTCTAGCAAAAAGGAGAACTTTTTATTTTTATTTTCTTTTATCTTACCTCTTCTTGGGCATAATTCATTTCATGTGAATTAGAAGTATAATATCACATGTAAGCCTTTAATAGTTTTTCAAGAATCATAACACAAAAAGCCAAATTTTCTTTTATATTAATAAAATTATATATTTACACTATCATATGTCACATAACTTGACCCACTTTGTCTTGTTAGGGGAAATTGAATATTAAATTAAAAACAAATATAAATCAAAGGATAAAAATTCAACTCCATACTTGTATTTTTGAAATATATTTTGATTAAAATATTTGTAAGAAAATTAAATTGAACTTAAATGAATTAAAATAGAATATTGAACTTTTTCCTCATTTTCATATGATATTATGATATTATGTATGTGTAAAAACCCCACGCAAAAAGGACGAAAAGAACACAAAAAATAAACCCATACTAAAAAATATAAAACACATTTTCAAATTCTATCATTATAAAGCATCAATTACTAGCTAATTAATTTCTAAAGTACCCAATTTCTTGCAAATTATGATAAATTTTTTGTGGTATATTTCTTTTTTAAATGTATTAAGTAGTTGCGCTTGAAAAATGTTTATCATCATAATCATTTCTGATATTATAGTTATTTTTATTAGTGAAATATATGTTAGTTAATAGATGTTATGATCATTTGTAGGAATAAGTGGGATTTTATTAGAATGAATATCAATTTGCACATACATTTGCACATAAAATAAGTTAATACCCAAATTCAACTCGTTTAAAGTGTAATTGTTATATATGATCTTTATGTATGGGCAAAACCATTATATATGCACAAACACAAACATATACTCAAAATTAACTATAATCACAAACATTTGAAATTCTATCATGAAACATAAAATTGTAATTAATTATAAGAATATAATAATTAAAATTATTTGTTATTGCAAAATACACACATTGAATAGTGGTGGTTACAACAAAAAATACATTTTCATTCATGACGTCATGGTGGTTTACCAAATTAAGTGAACTTTTATTAAATTAAGCATAGATGAGCTATGTAAGCATTCAATACATTTGGAGTATAATTCTTGCATTGTATACTATGCATGCTTAAAATCATCATATAAGTTATTTGTATCAAGTTATTCTAATAAAAGTAAAATTGTGTTCAAGAATTTATTGACATACACACACAAAGAAACAATCAAATACATTACATAAAATAAACACACAAACATCTAAAATTCTACCATCACAAAACATTGATTTGTAACTAATTATCAATATATATTGACTAAAAATACTTCTCAAAGATTTATTGAATAAAGATACTTACAAAAAAATCCATAGCCATTCATGATCTTGTTTTTATTTGCAAAAATAAATGAAATTTTGTTAAACTAAATGCTAATTATAACATATATAGTTTAATACACATTCAATTATTTGGGACTGTAATTCTTGCATTTTATATTTTATGTGTGTAAAATCGTCATAGAGGTTATTTGTATCAAGTCAAGAGACAAATTTGTGCAATGACCTTCCATACAGGATATTCTAATGAAAGCATAAACAAACAAACACATACATTTCATAAAATAAAAACACAAACATTTAAAATTCTATCACCATAAAACATCAACCTGTAACTAATTATAAAAATCATATTTATTAAAACCACTTATAAAGAATATTGTGCATTGAATAGTGGTGCCTACAAAAAATGAAATTCATTCATGATGTTAAAAAAATAAGATTTTATTAAATTAAATAACAATTTAAAGATTAATAACTTAATATACAAATTCTACTCATTCTATAAGTTATTATTGTATATGATATTACATATGTGTAAAAATATTATACACAAACAAACAACCAAAAGCAAATAAAAGCGCAACAAACAAATACACAACATAAAATAAAACCACATACATTTAAAATTCTATCATGGGAAAACATCATTTTGTAAATTTACTTTTAAATTTTATGTTTATTTTGCTTGATATATTTTCAATTTTACATTGAATGATTATGGTTAAAATAATAATCATGCTCATAGTCACCTGTGATGTTGTGATTACTTTTGTTATTGAAAATTATATTTTGATTAAAAGTAATAATGAAAAATTGTGATTTTCAAACATACAAAATTGGTGATGATTCTTAAAAGGAAAATCCATAGTCATTGTTACTTGTGGTATTGTCATGGTAATTTGTATCTATAAAATTTATTGACTAAAAATATTTAAAATTTTTTATTTTATACTAAATACATTTAACAAATTATACACTCCACCCATTTTGTACCATAAAAAATTAACTAACTAATACAATCATTCAACCATTGAATTAAATAAAAAAATTGACTAAACTATAAGAGAGGAATATATTAATTAAAAAACCAAATTAAATATTGATAGAGGAACTCTGCCAAGATCACAAGGTCGGTGTGATGGATAGGATTTCTTAGTATTTTCAGTTTCCCTAGGCAGTCGGGTTTCTTCAGAAATCTAATCCATCTGTGTCATCGTTAGGGCAAGATCACGTTGCTCATGGGTCTGATAATGGGGTTTCTGAATGGAGTTAATACTAGTTTCGTTCTCCTATGTAGGGATCAAGGCTGATAGCTCAGGCCATCGATAGTATCATTCATCAAATCGTCAACGCAGAGTATCTTCTCACCCGATACGCACATGATGGTATATAAGGAAATGAAGGGCATCACATTGATGAGATGGGAATGGACCTGTGTAGGATTAAGGTGACTTTGGAGGATCTCGTCATCCACCATCATATTAAACTCGAGAATTCGGGATGATCACCTGGACTATGAAATTCAAAGTCTATAGGGGCAGTGTCTAGGTCTAGTATTCCCAAGCGAGCATAATCAAGTCAAGGTCAAGTAAATGGAGTCTTTTTGTCCATAGATATCCTCAGAGTAAAATTCGTTGCCTCAACAACACTAGATGAGACAAACAATATACCCAACCCCTACATAGTGTAACAACTGAATCAAATCCCAGTAACGACTATAGATCTACCATAAACAAATGGTTTGGGAACAACATATGAATCTCAGGCAGTACTATGCAGATTCAGTAGTTTTTGGATGAAACTAGTTGATCTCTTCCATTAGATATTTACAAATTCAACAATAAATTTTGAGATTCAATTTTGCTACAACGACTTGTTCCTAGTAAAATTTTCATCATGAGAGGATTTTGAATATATATTGCAAGAGGGTCCATGGTTTTTAGGCTCTGTGACATATTTTGTCACCCCTTGGTTCCCATATTTTCACCCCAATATAATGGTAGTATCTCAAATGTCGGTTTGGGTTAGATTTCATAATCTACACCTACATTTGTAATCCATAAAGTGATAGAAGCCATTGGGAACACATTAGGGTGATACATAAAGAAAAATAAACAAATATTTGAGGAAAAAATCTATATAATCACCAGAATTTGTGTGGAGGTAGACCTCATCAAAGGATTTTCAGATCATATTCTCTTGACATGCAACAAGCAGCGCTCGACATAGTTCCTAGATTTTGAGAACACAACATTTAGATTTGAAATAAGCCAACAAATGGGACATCCACATGATTTATGTCATGATTCTAAGAAATTTCATCAAGCGAAAAAGAAGAGAAGAAAGCAACCCAAAGGATGGCAATTCCCACAGCAGTTGCCTCACAAAGAAGAGGATGATGAAGAAATAGATCCTCCTACCAATGAAGAAGCCCAAAATACACAAGAAAATGTAGAAAAGGGGAGCAATAATCATGAAGTTTTGGGAACTCCAACAGAGACATCAAGGCATAAGATGATCCCTGTAGAAATGGAGACAAGGGACTCAAAATGTCATCATCTATCTAAATGTTTGGATTCAGATAAGGAAAATCCAAGAATGAATGAAGGGACCGACCTAACGCTTGTAATGACCACTCCTTCCCAAGGATAATGGAGAAAGTCTAAAAACATGAAATGGATAAGAGGGTAACATGATTACCACCATTTTGGAGTTGTATTTTTGGTCTATGTGATCACCACTTTTCATTGGCATGATTGAACGCATTATCAACATATACAACATGTAATTTTTGTTGTCATTAATAAAATTATGATTTTTCCCGATGAAAAAAGAATATATTAATAATAAATAATTATAAAAAGAATCTAATTTTCAAATAGACATTGAATAGTATAGTGGTTGTTACAAAAAAAAAAAAACTATCATCCATGGTGTCATGGTCAGTTAGCAAAATAAGTGAAATTTTATTAAATTGACCATGTATAAGTTAATGCAAGCATTCATTTCATTTGAAATGTATCTCTTGCATTGGATGCTATGCATGCTTAAAATCATCATAAAAGTTATTTGTATCAAGTTTATGGATAATTTCTTTAGTTACATTTCATATGGTATATTATAATGAAAGTTTTTTGTTTTTTCTGGAATTCATAGACATAGAAACACAATCAAGGGCAAAGACAAACAATTAAATACATTACATAAAATAAAAACACAAACATTTAAAACCCTATCATCACGAAACAACCATTTATAACTAATTATAAATATATATTAATTAAAAATACTTATAAAATAATTTGATTCTCAAAGATGAATTAAATAATGATACTTACAAACTAAAAAAACATGGTCATTTGAAAAAATAAGTGAAATTTTGTTAAACTAAATGCTAGTTTGAACATATATAGTTTAATATACATTCAATTAATTGGAAGTGTAATTCTTGGATATTATATTTTTTGTGTGTAAAATCATGATAAATGTTACTTGTATCAAGTTAATAGACAATTTTGTCAATGACCATCCATACAAAATATTGTAATGAAAGCCATTCACATGTTCTAAATGTTATAAACAAACAAAAGCATAAACAACAAACACATACAATCCATAAAATCAAAACACAAACATTTAAAATTCTATGATCATAAAAATTCTATCAAATTATAAAAAATGGTTGAATAAAAAGAAATGTTCATTGAAAATTGGTGCTTGTGAAAATTAAAATTCATTCATGATGTTGTTGTCATTTTCAGAAAAAACAAGATTTTATTAGATTAAACTACAAACTAAAGATCAATATTTTAGTATATAAATTCTACACATTAGCAAAGTAAATATTGTATATGATATTTAATATGTGTAAAAATACTGTATTCACTGAACAATAAACAATTGACTTTAGACAAACTCAACATATAAAGAAGCTCATAATATGCATAGGATCAAGGATAGTCAACTGAACCCAATAGGGAAAAAAATATTGAACATCGACTTGACTTGTGATTCACCCCATGTTACTACGATAACAATTATAGAAAAAAATGATGGTCAAGATAAAACCCGATCCAAGCAGACCGATACTGACCCAGTAGGTGCATGTTTCAGATTTTGAAGAACTAGTGCATGCATAGTTTCAGTGGTAATGAAATTTATGGTAGTGCCCAAATCTACGAGTACATTTGGAATTTCTACTTCATTAATTTGCATGGCTAGAATTGGGTTCCTCAAATCCCCATATTTCATAGGCATGGCCTTTCCCATCATAAAATCTGATAGTTTTCCCATCACATGAATGGCGAGTGGGTCCCTTGATTTCTTTTTAGGCTTCTTATCACAATATTCCCTAAGGGTGTTTGCATATATAGATACATCCCTCATAGTTTCTAATAGGGGTATCTTAACATGAAAATTTTGTAACTCCTATAACAATTCAAACTCAGATTGAGGGATCTGTTTACTGAAGGTCAATCTTTCTAGATAGGGTGGTTCAACTCGGTGTTCTTGATTAATTAGGGGCCGAGGAGGTGTTTTATTTTTACTAACTTTGTTCGGTTCCTCCTCAACTATTTCTGATTCTTTTGTCTCACTGCCAACTTCTGTAATGACAACAAGTGAATGTTGAGCATCGAATACTCACTCAAATCTCAAATTCATCTCATAAAGCTCTACGATGCCTATGTTCTATGAAGGTAGGTTGAGGGTGTGAGATTACTGAGCTCCCTTATTGTTAGGATTTAGATTGGGTTGGATAGGAAACTGAGGATGAACAAGTAGATTATTAGGAGTCATACTAGAGAGAAAATTGAGTTGTTGTTGTGAAATTGACTGGGTAAATTGCCCAGATGGAGATGGTCCATGCCAGTTCGAAGCCCATGAAGAACTTGAACTAGCTTGACGAGCCCATTTCTGCCAGGGTGGTTGTTGATATTTCGGCCACATAGATGGATAAGGCATGGACTAAGGACCCATATTAAAATTATTGAAATAATGTGATGGATATGGAAACATAGCTTGATTTCCAGTTGGTGGTTGAGGTTTCCATGGTTTTTTCGATCCTATAAAGTACATTTGCTCCATCTCTTCGCCTATCCCTTGAAAGATTGCTTTCAATCCTAGTAAGGAGGGGAATGAACTTGTTGGATTATTTAGCTTACAGATTGCACATTCCTCCACGAAGTTCAATGGGAATTTTCTTTGTGGATGCTTCTTTCTACACTTTGAGAAAAATATGGCCAGAGTTCTTTCCAATTCCATCTATTTCTGTTTTACTTGGAGTGTGTCTATTTGTGCATATAGGGTACTTAGGATATTACTGCTCAAGTTATCCAGCATATTTCCAATTTCTACTTTCATGACACCTCCACAAGATACTTTTGTTAATCGAATTCCCTATTTTTTCCTTCCAACTCCTCTTGAGCACTGAATGCACAGAACACAAATGGTATTGAAGTCATCATTTCATATGTCTCCCTTCCCCACTATGTTTAACAACTCCAAAGAGTTTTCTCAAAAGGCTCGGAGAAGGATAATTTTTAAAATATCCTTATCCAAGGTAGAATGACCTGATCTTTGTAGTGTGTACTTAAACACTTCCACACAATCCTCCATGTTTTCATTTTCTTTCTGCATGAACTTAAAAAGTTCTTCCTTAATATCCCAAGATTTATAATAGTCCTGATACTTCTCCAGGAAAGACGTTTGCATCCCATCCAATGTGGTGATAGTCTTTCCTCCTAGACCCATAAACCATCGCAGGGTTGCCCGTTTTAGTGTAACATGGAAGATTTTCAATTTCTTAGCATCTATTATATAGTCATATCCCCAAAATATAATATCAAATTCAAACAGGAAGTTATCGGGATCCTTCAAAGTCAACCCATGAAAGCTAACTAAAGCTGTTAAAGGAATGGGCTTCGTTGGTACACTAGTCCCAACATCCACAATTAGGAATTCAATAGTAGAGGTTTTAGGTCCCATTAATATCTTCCAATAATCATTGGGGATTTTAGTAGGTTCAGTAGGAAGTGGTGGAAGGGTTCTTATCATAGGAGTTTGAGTTGCTTTAATAGCACTCCCTTTATCCCTTGGTGATAAAAGTACCCCTACAATTTCTTCCTCTATGTAACAATGGCTTGAATTTTTAGACCCCTTCTCTGTGAGTTCTTCTTCCTCTATTACCAGCAATGGTACTCATTTATTGTGTATACTGTTGTATACCTCTTTTGCTGCTGGAAGGGTATGTTGTTTTAAATCAACAAGGGGTACTATGGATAGCATTGGCTGTTCTACAAATTGTCCCTCAGATCTTGTTTGAATACCTAACCTTATAACAACACGAGAAGATGCTTCTGATTCAACTTTTGTGATTGGTTTTTTGGATATAAGTATTCCTTCCCAAATCCTATCCTCCATTCTTTGGAGCTCTTTCTCTGCATATTTTATTAAAATATTTGTTCACGCAAGTCAGTGACAGGAAAATATCTAAATTAAGTCACTATGTTCAAGACCTAGAGTAGGGTGTCAAAGGACCATTCCCTCCCCAAGACAAGAGATCAATTTTAGCAAACAAGAAACGAAAATGACTGAAAATGATATCTAGGGTTTAGGGCCTAGAGAAGGGTATCAAAAGACCCTGCCCTCCCCAAGACAAGAAACTAAACAAGAGAAGAACACACATGCAAGGAAATCTATAGCTCGGGACCTAGAGTAGGGCGTCAAAGGACCATTCCCTCCCAGGATGAGAGATTGGGTTTTATTAATGCAAAAAAATTCAATACAACTAACCAAAGAAAAGAGCTCGGCCCAAAAAAATAAAAGCAACAAAAATCAAAACACTACACTCACGACTTAGAGCAGGGTAGCACTTCCTTGCCTAAGATGAGAGATTGATCCTCTGGTTGATACAAATTGTTTCTTGCACCTTGTTAGCCTCCGTGGAAATGGCCCCAAAATATTGGTGTCTGAATGTCAATAAAATATTCAACCCTTTACTACATTAATTCATCAATCTGAGTGCGTATAACTTTGAAGGTAACACGAAAGGTATATGCAGGGCCAAGGTTACAACCTTGCATCAAACAAGGATTCGTGATTAAGAAATAAACACATCATTGTAACAAGAATGGAAATTAAATTGCAGAACTTAAATAGGCATTCACAATAATCTATAGAGAGATATGTAACAACAATAAAGAAATAAAAAAACAAGCAAAATAGCATACATAAAAGAAAATATGCACCACGTGATCAGAATAGCAAGTTGAGCTCTCCGATCAGGGTTGCATTAAATTACAACTAGAGATAGAACAACAAAATTGCGTGTATTTGATTAATCTGTGAAGAAGCTATTACAATACATATCTCTGTGTGGCTAACCTTTCACATAGGAATAAAACCCCTTTTATACAATACATGGGTAATAAAATATTCCCCAAAAACTATATTTTGCGAACCAAATGCGCAAAATATAGAACAATTTAGAATAGTGGTAGTCGCTAAGAGAGTGAGAACATAAATCTTCCAAAATAGGCTTGAAAACAACTACGAGTTGGTTGTGATATGTTTCAGCGTTGCTGAACAGCGGCTATGAATTGCAGAATTACTATTACATGTTGTGAAAGAGATACCTGTTCACTAGACATAACAAATTTTACTAGCTCACATAGGCAAAACCATCGTGACTTTACTTCATCAATTAAATATTCCAAAATACATAAGAAAGGAGGGTCACCTCATAGGGTTATCATAATAAATGCATATTAATTAGTGCAAAAAAAAACATGAAAAATACGTGAAAATGTAAAAAAAAGATAAACATATTTGGTGCCCAACACTTATCTTACAAACGTTAGTAAATTAAATTTGTAGGTCAAACATACTTAAATGATTATAAAATACGGTAAGAAACTTTAAAAATCAACCTTCAACCAAATTATTGATATAATATAAAGTAATTTGGAAACTTTCAATAACATATGTAACTGACACCCTCACGGTCGATGGATATGCTCTTTCAAACAGTAAAACTCCACTTGCAAACGTGTTTCTACTCAAGTGGTGTCAGTAGTGTCATAATCATTATGAAAGAAAAAAGCGTTGGAACTAAATTTGAATTTTCTAACCAATGCGTTTATGCCGTAAGATTCTAACAACTTCCATCAAATGGATAAAATTGAGTCAACGAATAGCGTGATCCTGATGAACGTGTCAACTTTTCAAGCAATGGATGGGGCGATTTCTACATACATTGTGTTCCCTCGTTGTTCAATTCTTTACCCTATGTGCTCCCTCTCTGAGGAGGTTGCACAAGTTTTGCTGTGTATGTATATTCTCTATATATTACCTTCCATTTCTGTGAAACGTTCTATGTATATTATTTGTTTCTCTGAGGTGTTTGTGTATGTATTGTGTCCATATTCTCTAATTTTGTGTTCACTGAGAGAGAAGAATGGAACAAATTCGAGGAAAAAATACATGGTAAAGTGAGTGTGAAAGGGCCAACGCCTTTTCGTTTTATTTTTTAAATTTCTAGGATTGTTTCCATTGTTGTTGTAATTCTATGTTATTTGTAAAATATCTGTAATTGTTTACTAGTATTTCAATCTGATCGATTTTGTTTGTAACAATTTATCAAGAAATTCGTCCGTTATTTTATTTTATCTGAGTTTCGTGTGTATTATCTACTTTCTCAAGAACAGCAGTTGCGTGCTCGTGCTCATCAGCTGAAAAGTCAAATAAAAAAAATATTCACAATGTTGGGATGGTCCGTCATCGCAAAGACTAAGTAAAGCTGTTTTATTTATGTTATGTGAGTTTTGTTTGTATTATCTCCTTTCTCAAGAAGGAGGAATTAATGTGAGTATAACAATGGTTAAGAACAGCAGTTGCGTGCTCATGCTCATCAGCTGAAAAGTCGAAGAAAAAATATTCATAATGTTCGGAAGTTGTTTTTTCTCGATAATGTTCCTGTTTTTGTATCTTTTAAGTTTCAAATTATATGTTCTTTCATTTGATGGTTTATTTCTATTAGCAATTTATTTTTGTAGTTGGAAATAGAAATGTTCCGGGGCTTTCACCATTTTCACTCATAATTTATTTAGGCAGGCATGCTGTTGAAAACAGGCATCAGCCAAGTCAGCAGTGTGGGGACCACAGGAGAAACTATTTAAAACACAAATTTATTGGAATAAAAGATGGTGGAGGGTATCCGAGGCTATCGATTGCATGTGGATAAAACGGCTATGATGTATTATGGAAAATAGTGAATTGAAAAAGGCCTAGCGATTGTGCACTTGTGAATTGAAAAAGCCATAGCATATTTTCCATCCGTCGAGAGAGCTCGTAGAAAGGATTGCTGGTGCACATCTGCGTGGGAGTTGCTGGTTAACCACTTAGCATGTAGACGGAGAATGCAGATCTATACATACCATGGGTGCCACTGAATGTGCCATCCTCTGAACGCTCAAATGCATGTTGAAGGCATCGAAAAGGTGAACTTATAATCCCATGGAAATTTCTGATCACAGGCAGTGGGAGCACGGTGGTTCATTTCGTCCAGGTGATCGAGCATGGGATGGGAGTTCTGGAGCTATGGGTCCCCATCATAAATTGCAGTAAGTAATCGATACTCTGCACAACGAAGCGAATTGGCCCTCCAACCCTTCGACACTCGTGGCTTCCACCGAATGTTAATGGGGCTTGACCGACTCTGCATATGTGCTGGAGTGAAGCACATTGAGAGGAACCATCGTTTGAAGAACCAGCGAGAGGACGTGGTGGTTCAAGTGGTGATCGAGGACACGTGATGGGATTTCAGAAAAGGAGGCCGTCAGATTCCATTTCTGCGAACACCGTCTGTTCATTAATGGTATATATAACGATTACCTCTATTCATTGCAATTATTTATAATAATTACCTTTTGCATTCAAACTGAGTGTAGCAGAGCAGAATGCTAGAGGGCAGAGCATCTTGGGTAGTGGGTTGATTTGGCATTGCACCTGGTTGATTTGTGGATGCTTTAGCAACGTCCATCGTTATTTCTCTATTTCTGCTTGTAGCCATTACGTGGGTTTTGGGTTTTTGTTTTTGACTGTTTGGATAATGGTATTTTTTGTTTTTAACTGTTTTGTTTTGGGCCCTTATTTTTTAAGTTTTAGATTTGCTTCTCCTCTATTTCTGCTTGTAGTCATTAGGTGGGTTTTGGGTTTTTGTTTTTGACTGTTTGGATAATGGTATTTTTTGTTTTTAACTGTTTTGTTTTGGTTCTTTGTTTTTTACGGTTTAGATTTGCTTCTCCCTGGGAGATGAGAGGATTTGATGTACTCCTC
>APFE031748674.1:0-16815 GCA_000404065.3 Pinus taeda
TTTAATAAAAAATAAAATTAAAAATAATGACATTTCTTACCCTTTTTTTTTAAATTTTCTTCATTATAAACCCTTTTCCTTTTTTTTTTTTTTTAATTAATTCAGTTTCAATCCCCACACATATATATTCAATTTCAAGCCCATTCAAACCCACTCTATTCACAATGTATACATAAATATAACAAGCTATACCTAAAATGACCAATATTCTTATTAAAAGTCACAGAAATCCAGCAAACCATGCATGACAAAATGACAAATATTAAAATCAAATAATAGGAGAAAAGTAAATCCAGTGAATCAATCGGCATCTTGACATCTTATATTCCAGAATGTTGGTGCCACTCTGCCGACCAAGCCACCAAATTATTGCTGTGCACGACAAAATGTTGGCCACATGCATGTGATATACTCTTTTTTGTCTTCTTTCATTCATGCCGTGAATACCACCTCAGCTCTGTAATATGTGCCTCAGAAATACAGCACTACAGGACTTAGACTTTAAGGCTTTTGTATTTTCTTTAAACAAATATTGACCTGTCATGTCTGGTTCTTGTCAATATCCTTCTGCTACAGCCCTGGATTTTGACAGACAACGATATAATCTCCATTGGCTTTTGAGAAACGAAAGGGCAAGGATCACATTCTCAAAAAAAAAAATTATAAATGACAGTAACATTAAATGGTTGGAAAGATTTATGATGGATTTACTGAAAGTTAAACTAGCTGATTTTTGGAGGCCGCTGCAACCACTCTTTGGTTTAATGGGAAAGCAACAGAATACCAGGTGACAACTACTCGGTGGAGTTAATTGTCAAAATCTCAAGCTAAGTACCAACCCGCAACATCATTGGCATTGGCCATGGAATAATCTGTACCAACACAAATGGACTTGAACAAACCATAAGCAAAAGGCTGCAAGCAAAGGAACGGATCAATGCAGTTTCAAACACATGTGGGCCACTTAGATCCACAGATCTTATTCTGCCTTTGTTTTGGCCAAAATGGAATTTGTTAGGTATGTTGTCCTCGTTTATTATGTAGTTTATATAGGGTAGACATAAAGATACTTGCATTTTGTATATCTTAGTGGACTTGTATTTGGCTGGCTTTTTAAAGTTTGATAACATATTTCATACATAGAGTAAAGTTACTTGGTAGATGTTTTAGAAAGTTTGATGAAGGGAGTTTGTTTCACTGGTTTTAAAGGAAGATATCCCAACAATTAAAATAAAAACAATTCAAATGAATTAATAAGTTATTTGTTTTTTTATTAGATAAAGTTGAAATATTTATTAATTTAAATTATTAGAAATTTATAGGATATAACATATAAAATTATCATTTATTATTATTTATTTGTTTTTTTATAATTATATTTTTAATAATATTTTAACTTAATTATATTCTGAAATACGATTACCTCGTAACTTAGATACTTTAATTACCTTAATTGTGATTTTACAATATACAAAATGCAACTGATTTAAATTAAAAATATCTCACATTTATTACAAATAAATGTGAAAAATGAAATGACTTAATATTTTTTTGGGTTGCTTTTGTTTAAAATTCAATAGATATTTTTAAAATTTTTTATTTAATCTGCAAAATTTGAGTGACTCAAGGTAGGGTGTTGAATCCATCTATGCATCCAAAGGTGCATTTTAAATAATATATTAAGAAGAAACCATAATCTTGCTGAAATTGTATTTGGAGATTCCGACACACAAAAGAAACAATTATGACAAATTCAAAACTATATTCAACCCTCAACTTTGTGTCAGTGTATATAAACATGTTTGTTTATGTAACCATTTATGAAATTGCCCATATAGACATGTTTTTCTGTGTAAACATTTATGAAATTGCTGATTTTGCTTCACTAAAATGACAAATTGTACTTAAAGTCAATTTGTACGTCTAGGTTTAAAGTGTCAAGCTAGTTTGAAACTTGGATAAATGGTGTGCTGCAGAGCTTGGGTTTCAGAATTTTGTGGTTTGTTGGATTGGCATGACTTAGTTTCTTGTTTCCAACGAATGCATCCTCGCTCTTGTGTCTGGTGAGAGGTATGTCCTCACTGGGTTCTACTAAGATTGTAAGCTCGTCCATTGTTTTCTTGGATGGTGCCCTTATTTTCGGTTTTGTCAGGCGCTCTCTTGCTTTCCGGGGGTGGCTGTAAGGTTTTTTTCGTATCCTTGTTTTTGAGGATATTGGGGCACTTTGTCACGACTCTTACAAGTTTCATACTATTTCTCTTGGTCTTTGTTATTGGGCTAGCCTCTAGGGTCAATTTTATTATATTTTCTTGTAGATTTCCTTCTCCATGCATCCATCTCCTATGGAGAATCCTCCGAGTGGGGTAGTTTCTCCTCAAGATGGAACAACTAGACTGGGAGTTTTATTGGATGTTCGGGGTTTGCCACCTTTCACTTCAATTTCGAAGGAAAAACCCCATGTTCGACCCCACTCTCAAAAGGCTTTGTGCCCCTATAATGAGAAGTCTTTCTCTTGTTGGGACATGATGTTGAAATGAGTAGAGTATATAGTTTATCTGTCAGGGCTCTCATGGGCATATTTTATTACATTTCCCTTAGGAAGTCACAGTTACAAGCTTGGTTGTTGTCTCATTGGAAACAATTGTTGGCTTACTGCCCTACTATCAGCCTACTAATGAACAACTGGACACACTTCGAGATTCTTGGACGAGGGGGAACTCCTCTCTATCCTGCAACGTGCTTGGGTTATAGGTTGGGGTTCCTTATGGATACAGAGGTGGAGTGTCAGATTTAACCAAATTACAAAGAAGAAAAAATCCTAGTATCTCTGAATCGAATTGGTGGGTTTCCTGTTGGAGCTTTGGACTCGACAGATTGTGACTCAAGTTGCAAAATGCATCTCGCCTTGTTTACTTTGACAAGTTATCATTGGTGGCTTATGATAAGAGAATATTGTGGGTCTTAGTGGAAATGGATATGGCAAAGGGACTCCCGACTACAACAGATATCTTGTTGGGGGATTACACATTTCATCAAAGAATCAACTTCTAGAAGGTGCCACTTAGATGCACGTTATGCCACCAGATGAGTCACCTCAAAAAGTAGTGTAATGCTCTGTAGCTAAAAACCCTAAAAACCATGGTGTTGGGGTTAGGATCTCAACGTCAGTGACCCAACACTGGCCCTCTTTAGTGACAGGGTTTTCTGGGGCTTCACCTACTTTGGGGTTGATATTAAACCCTTCGGAGGCTTCTTTTCATGGACATCCCTTTTCATGCCATGCTAGTGGGATGCTTAATGGGCAGGAGAATGGTGGACTGTTAGTTCCTATGGTTGGAAAAGGTCCTCTGGGTTTTGTAGGTGACATTGCGGATCAATCGTTTGAGACTCATTCTTCTTGCAAAGAGATTTATTGTGAATTGTCATTGCCTGTGATTTCCTCTATGCCTGAGGTTTCAACCACACATAGGGCTAATGATGTTATGATCCATCTCACAAAAAGATAAGAAAGATAGATCAAAGACTTCAAAATCAGCCTCTTCGAGGGGGTAACCTCCTTTACATTACACAAATGAACAATTCTTGGATGATACAAATGACTAAACCTCCTTTCTATATATAGGATTCTAAGGGGTGACAATATAATCAAAGCCGACATAACAATAATAATATAAGGGCACAACAATAACAATAGTGGGCTTCTATGGGGCACACTAATAACAATGTAGGGACAATAGGGGCACAATAATAACAATAAGGGCTACAATGACAATAGTAATGGGGGAATCGCTAGTATTATAGGGACCTAACATGCCCCTATCCTTCAAGAAAGTGTTGTCCTCAACACTTGAGTAGTTATGGATGCTTCTATATAAAATTCTTATCCCCCCATGTGGAATCTTCAGCGGGTAAGTTCTTCAACTTGATGAGATACTCTGAAATTAATCGATTTCTTAGCTGTCAAGTTCTTGTTTCTGTGATTGCTTCAAGTTCCAATATGATTTTTCCTTCCTCGTCAATTTTTGGCAATATTGTTTGAACTGGGAGCTTGTCACCTATAACCTTCATTAAACATGAAACATGGAAAACTGGGTGCACTCGGGAAGCTACAGGAAGCTCCAGTTTGTATTCCATAGTACCAATCTTTTGCAACACCTTGTATGGACCAGAATACTTTGGTGATAATTTATTATCCTTCTTAGCTTGCTTGAGGGACATTTGTTTATATGGTTGTAGCCATAGGAATACCCAGTCACCTACATCAAAACGTCTTTCGATGCAATGTTGATCTGCCTTTTGTTTCATTAGATTTCGCGCTAAAGTGAGGTTATCCTTTAAGAGTTGGAGAACTTGTTGTTGACGCTTGATGTGATCTTCCACTGCTTGAACCTTAGAATTTTCTCTTAAATATGATGTGATGGATGGTGGATGATATCCATAAAGTTCCATAAACGGGGTCATTTTTGTTGCAGTACGGAAGGAAGTGTTATACCACCATTCAACCAGAGGCAACCATTTGACCCATTTTGTCTATTTATCAAAGACAAAGAAATGAATACATCCTTCCAAAAATTTGTTTTCTATCTCAGTTTTCCCATCATATTGAGGATGATAAGATGAGCTCTGAGCTAACTGAGTACCGAGACAAGAAAATAATGTTGTCAAAAAAAATCCAGTGAAAATGGGATCTATGTTGCTTACAATAATCTTTGGGTTTCCATTTAGATTTTGAATTGTTTCCATAAATGCAGTAGAAATTGTACTGGCTTTAAATGGATGAGATAATGCACAAAGGTGTGCATACTTGGTAAGTCTGTCAACCACCACCACGATGACACTCTTTCCTTCAGACTTGGGTAAACCTATGATACAATCCATTGAAACCTCCTCCCAACGTTGGCTTGGAATGGATAAAGGTTGTAATAGACGTGGATCTTAATTATTTCAACTTTATTTTGTTGGCAAACCAAACAATCCTCCACAAACTTTTGAATATCCGATCTAAGGCCATCCCAAAAAATTCTTTTTTCACCCTGTGGTAAGTTTTTAAAAATCCTGAGTTCCCTCCTAAGGGAGAGGTGTGAAATTCCATAAGAATATTTTGCTTGAGTTGGGAATTATTACATAGGTATAAGCAATCTTTGTACAATAACGAATCAGTTTTCTAGCTAAATGTATCAAATGTACTGGGATCTTGTTGTAACTTTTGAATGACTGCCCACACTTCTTCATCATTCTTCCATTCATCCCTTGCTTCGTTTATCCAATCTGGTTGGATATTAGAAATGACATCCTCATCCTTTATTGAGAGTGCATCTGCCACAACATTTTGCTTCCCTTTTTTGTAGATGATTTCAAAGTCATAACACAACATCTTTGTGACCCATTTTTGCTGCTCTTCTAAATATAATGTTTATTTTAAAAAGTATTTAAGACTATCATGATCCTTTTTTACCTTGAAGTGCCTTCCCATTAGGTAGGGTCGCCATTTTTTAAGTGCATGTAGTTTTTCCAATATTTCCTTCTCATAAATAGCTTTGTGTAAATACTTTCCTTTGATTGGACGACTTTCGAAAGAAATGGGTCTTTCTTCTTGCATTAAAATAACACCAATTCCATTTCTTGAGGCATCACGTTCCACAATAAAGGTTTTTGTGAAGTTGGACATAGCTAAGACCAATGCTTGGCACATTGCCTCTTTAAGATGTTCAAAGGCCTTTGTTGCTTGTGGAGTCCATGAAAATGCATCTTTCTTCAATAACATTGTTAGAGGTGCTGCTATTCTCCCATAATTCTTAACAAACTTGCGATAATACCCTATCAACCCGAGAAATCCTCGCAGATGCTTTATCGATGTGGGGATTTTCCATTCCTTAATGGATTTAATTTTGCTAGTGTCTACCTTAACACCTTCATGAGATAGAATATGACAAAGATATTCCACCTCTTGTACTCTAAAGAAACATTTGGATCTTTTTGCATATAATTGTTTCTCCTGCAATAGTTTGAGCACCCTGTCAACATGTTGAACATGATCCTTCCAAGATTGGTTGTAGATTAGTATATCATCAAAAACTACTAACACAAATTTTCTAAGGAAGGGTTTGAAAATGGAATTCATCAAACCTTGAAATGTATAAGGTGCATTGGTAAGGCCAAAAGGCGTGACCAAAAATTCATAATGACCCTCATGAGTTCTAAATGTTGTTTTTAGAATGTCTTCTCTCTTCAATCTTCATTCTGATTTGATGATATCCTGAACGAAGATCCAACTTGGTGAAGTAAATTGATCCATGAAATTCATCCAATAATTCATCAATGACAAGAATTGGAAATTTATCTTTAGTAGTGAGCTTTTCGATCTCCCTATAATCCAGACACATGCACCATGATGCATCCTTCTTATGCACCAATACTACTAGAGCAGAGAAAGAACTTTGACTAGGTTGAATTATACCAGCCTCTAGCATTTCTACAGCCATACGTTCAATTTCACTCTTTTGGGCATAGGGATATTTGTAAGGCCTGATGTTTGGAGGAACACTTCCTCGAATCAAATGAATAGCATGATCATGATAACGAATAGGTGAGAGGCCTTTGGGAGTCTCAAATACCTTGGAATGATTGTCCAAGACTTTTTGGAGATCTGGAGAAACAGATGATTTCGATGTGGGAACCTCCAGAAAACATAATTGTGCAATTACGCCTCGATGTAATTTCTTTAGAAGCTCTGTCATTTTGTTAGAGCTAATTATCTTTCTCGGTTTCCTAGCGATACCCCTTAATTCAACTTCCTTTCCTTCTAAACAAAATTTCATGAAAAGTTCTTGAAAATTAAAAGCTATTATACCCAAGGATTGTAGCCATTGGACTCCTAGTACAACATTAGCACCACCCATTGGAATGGAAAGAATTGGGCTATTCAATACATATTTTCCCATGGATAGTTTGATATTATGGCACTTTCCAGAGCAATTTATGGTTCCTCCACTTGCAACCATCACTTGAAACTCTGCTACTGGATATAGGAAGCCATTCAATTCCTTGGTTATCTTACAATGAATAAAATTATGGGTACTTTTTGAATCAATCAACACTATTACCTTTTTCTTCTTGATATGTCCTTCTATCTTGATAGTTTGAGGAGTGGTAATTCCAGCCAATGCATTACAAGATATGGTTGGATTCATTTCTTCTTTCTCTAGGGTTTGTTCCTAGTGTATATCCTCTTATTTTGACATTTCTTGCTCATTTTCATCCTCCTCTTCACAATCTATGTAAAATAATTTCTTCTTAGCACACTTATGACCTTTAGTGTATTTTCTATTACAACTGTAACAAAGCCCTTTTTCTCTTTTTTCTTCCAATTGTTGTGGTGTCAACCTTGTAGGTTGTGGAAGGGTAGGGGCAACAACACTTCCATCTTTATAGTTGTGAGTGGTAGGTTTTCTAGTTGCCATAATTTTTCTTTCCATTTTTCTTGCCAACCTAAATGCCTTCTCCAATGAATCAGGTTCCCAAAGGCGAACCTCATGTTAGATATTATCCTTTAAAGTCCCTATGAACACATCAATCCTATGCTCCTCTAGAATATCTTTTACCCTTATGTTCAATTTTTGGAAGTCCTCAATATGCTCCATCATTGAAGCCTTTTGTTTGAGACTTATCAATTGGCTAAAAAAAGTGTTGCTTTTTGTATCCTCATAATGTGTTGTCATTTCTTCTGTAAAAATTGCCCAAGTGACAATTTGTTTACGAGAACAAAGCCATCGATAGCATACAAACTAATTTGATTCCAAATATAAAGTTGCAATACGTACCTTTTGTGTGTTTTGCACATTATGGAGATCGAAAAATTGTTCCATCTGTAGTATCCATGTTGCGGGATCCTTGCCATCAAACTTCCTCATATCGATCTTTGGAACATGGTGGGTTTTCAATCCAATGTTAGAGTCTATGAATTCATGATTACCATTTATTTTGTTCTCATCATGAGTTTCTTTTACTACCCTTTAACCATTAGTAAACATTTCTTGTAGCAACTTTGTCAAATCTATCTTCAAATCTTCCATTTTACCTTCCATCTTAGCTTCCACGTCATTCATCTTAAGACTTTCTTTAAACCATCCATCTTAGCTTCCACGTCATTCAACTTAGCTTCCATGTCTTTCTTTACACCACCCATCTTATCTTCCACGCCATCCATCTTAGCTTCCATGCCTTTCTTTAAACCATACATCTCAGCTTCTGTTACTTTTTGTGAGAGTGAATTTTGTTGCACTTGGTCTCATAATTTTGATATATCATGTTGCATTTCTTCCTCTTCTTCATGAGTCATGCTAGATATTTTAGGTTTCTTACTATGTGTTTCCATTTTATTTCTTCAGGGCATCAATTAATGATAATTATGCTTCACTATGCCCTTTGAATTCCTTCAAACTAATTTTTCAAACCAAACTTATGCAAAATTAAAAAAAAAAAAAAAAATCTACACACCTTTTTTCACTTTGTAGGAGATCGATATTGAATCTGATGTATCTCTGAAATTTGTGATCTCCAAGGTCTGAAATTGAGGACAGTGGTAGACCTCTGAGCCCTCTTTCCAACGCCACCAGTTTGATTGAAATTGGATTCTCCAAGAAAGAGTTATGCCCAATATCCCAAGATGACCTGATTATACACTTTTTCAGTAGAGCGCACTTGTACGAAGTGACACATGTCACGGTTTCAACCTTTGGACCTGAAAACGATGCACATAAAACTACCTTCCATCCTATTTCTATAACTTCTTATGATATTTAAATTTGATACTTAGAGAAAGAGTTATGACGATTTTCCCAAGGTCACCTGTTTGGGATGTAATTCAAGAGCCTACAAAAACCCTAACTTCCTTAGATCATATCTCTGAAAATATAACAAGACAAGATCTGAAATTAGGACTTGAGGATCATCGATATTTTGGCTCAAATTGTTTTCTTTTAAGATTTTGAAACATCTCAAAAAACAAGTTATAGGGAAAATTCCATGATGACTTGTTTGGAGCAGCGAAACCCTAGAATCCAAACCTCTGATACCAAATGTTATGAACCAGCTCACAAAAAAAAAAAAAAAGATAGATCAACGAATTCAAAATCAGCCTCTTTGAGGGGAAAACCTCCTTTAAATTACATAAATGAACAATTCTTGGATGATACAAATGACTTATCCTCCTTTCTATATAGAGGAGTCTAAGGGGTGACAATATAATCAAAGCCGACATAACAATAATAATATAAAGGCACAACAATAATAATAGTGGGCTTATGTATGGCACACTAATAACAATATGGGGACAATAGGGGCACAATAATAACAATAAGGGCTACAATGAAAATAGTAATGGGGGAATCACTAGTATTATAGGGATCTGACAGATGATCTTGAAAGGAAGTCAGGTTTTCAACGGATTCTGAATGACCTAGGGGTTTTCGGGCCATCTTCGACTTAGAAGAGGATCCTTAATCAATAGAATCATCTTTATCATGGACTCTCTCAATCATTTACTTAGGTTAGGGTTTCAAAGGACATGGTGATCTACAATTTTTTTCATGGTACTCACTCTTTGAGTTGGAAGGACCTCGATGATGTGCCTTATCTTACTACTTGATCAAAGGTTTCACACCTACTATTGGATGCTACGTTAGGTAAGATGATCCTCTAACCACTCTCTGCAAAATATGTTATTTTATTCTAAAATATTTTACGGTTCCATTATTACTTGTCTTCATCCTGATCATACTTTCCATGCCTTTGTTTCCTACCTGTCTTACCCTAGATTGAATTCTTATTTTGTCCCTTTGTGTGCTAACCCTATACTTTTATCTTATGATATCCCTATAGATTTTCTCTTTTCCTCTCGCTTATTCAAGAACCCTCTTGTTTCTTCTCATGATCCTATACTCGACTATCCTTTGAAGAACATATCCTCCTATTGTTTTGATTCCCACTTTGGGGTATCCTCTCTCCGTGACTCCCTCTCCCTAGATCCCTCTTATCAAACCTCTCTTAACTTAACCACCATTCCTACGATTCCCTCATCTTTGTATATGGTGAATCCATTAGATGACTGAATCCCCTCCTTCGAGAATGTCATTGTTCACAATAAGAAACCAAAAAAAAAGGACCTCACTCGTGATAGTGCCATCTATGGGGGCCTTTTCAATGAAATTTCTAACCTTCTTGACTCATCAAGGGCCCTTAGAGCATCTACCCCCTCTCAGGATGGTTTTCAATGATTATTATGTCACTGAATATTACGGGTGTGAGGGGTTCCTGAAAGTCTCGTGATTTGAATATACTTATTTCACTACATTGCCCCTCCATCATTTCTTTTTAGGAGACTATGGTATTAACCGAAAAAGCCACTAAATATTTGTTAAAACTTTTCCCATATTGGTGCATTTGTGTTGTAGATGTAATGGGTTTTTCTGGAGGTTTATTGGTATAGTGGGAACCCACAAGACACTGCTCTTAGATCCTTTTCCTCTTTGGTTGGGATTATCATAGAAGGGTCCCTTAAGGGTCTGGATGAGAGGTTTGTTCTAGTTAATTGCTATGGACCTTATCTAGACAGGGCGGTTTTTTGGAAGCATATTTCTCAGAGTAGTCTTCTCTTTGAACAGTCTCTTATCCTCGAAGAGACATAAACTTCACGACTTCTATCAATGATTCATGGGGAGCCTCAATTCGACTAGATCCATTCACTCCTATGATTTCCCAAATCCTTCTTCACTCAAATTTGGTTAATTATCGTCTTGTGCCTCTTTCTGCAACTTAGAGAAATTGTTGGGTTGTGTTATATTCTTTCCACGACTACCACATGTGCGAGAGGGTGGTAGCCCCCCTTGTACATTACGTTGGGGAGTCACAGGGGGGGCCTTTTTCGCCCCTGTCGAGGGGGCAGTAGCCCCCTGCACGGGGTCCGGGCAACGCCCCAGGAAATATTGTTTTGAACCTTATATTAGGTGGGAAGACCTACCTATGTGATCTGAGTCTACTCAACTCCCAGATTTAACCAAGATATTTTTCTTTCGTGATGTGATTAGAATTTCATTTAAAATAGCATAAGGGAACATAAATGCATACTGTAAAGAAGAAGGAACATGACAAGGGTCAATAACATAAAATAACCAGACACTGATAACGTAGTTTGTCTAGGAGAGACTACATCTTGGGCCCCGGTGTCAAGATGGTGTAGGGCGTTGCATTAAGTGTTGTCAATGGTGATGATGTACATAGGAGGTGGCGTCACTATCATACAAGGAAAATGCCCTCACGTAGGAGTGGCTAAACTCTCATTCAAAAAAGGACTCCTATCAGTATGACCTAAACTCATGCATGATGATAATGAGCATCTCGCTAACATGGCATAAAAGGGATCTCAATGCAAACATACATGGAGACACATGAGTATCCCATCATCACAACAACAAAGGGATCTCAAACAAAACATGACAAATCATGACAACAAGTACATCTCACAGATGATTCCGCATCACATCAAGCAAGAATCATGAAACAAGTAAGAAAATAAGATCCCACATCGAACATCAAACAGAGATCTATGCAACACAATGCATCTCAAAGCAAAAGGAATTACATGAACATCCTGCATATACCTCACATCCTGGGGCCATCTGAAGAAAAGGATGTCAAACTGTTGAAGTTGGTCGTACCATCATTCTCGCAGCATCAAATCTCATGGAAATGACTGCTCGCGCATCAAATGTTGACACCTGCACTCCACTTTGAAAATTGGTCGAAAAATATAATGCTCAAATGGAAAATCATATTACACCATCTGATTTGTGGCATCGAATAGTGTAAAATCGACTGCCAAATTTCTAAATTCTAACAAAGTGAGAATCCGGGGCTATAGGAATCTTTTAGATTCTCCCTAGATCCCTCAAATATTCCCTCCTCCAGGTCATCTGAAGATCTGCTGCTCAGATCAAAACTCTGACTGTGCCATCAAGTTTGTGTCACTAAGAGGTGTAAGATCGACATAAAATTTGTCCAATTTGGACACAAGGAAAATTTCACCCTCTTGGAAATTTGGCTCAGTCATGGTTATGCCTGTGTTTTTCCCAGGTTCATGGTTCCCCCTGCAATAAAAAATTAATTAAAAAAAATTAGTGTCTCGAAAAATGCACCAGCCTTTGGCCCCCGTTCCGCTCTGTATAACATGGCTCCGTTCCGTTCCCATCCGACCTCCCTGTGGTAATGAATTGAAGGGTTAAATATAATGTGATGGGTGGAGGTATCAATGAGGACCCTTGTGGGTCATTGGTATAGTTGGCAGATGGCGTGGAAGTGGGTCGGGTTCAAACCCCGCCCACTCCAAAAATAGCACGCAACATATTTGTTTTTGGTTAACCATTTTATATGGCGCAGATTGTTTAAACAGCATGTGGTTACATTAATGTTTTGGGTTGGTGTTGGTTTGTGCACTGCCATATGGGGCTGCCCGATGGGGGCCGGCCCACATGGGCTAAGTGGGTTCGATCCTCGCCGGCTCCACAATTAATGTGGCACATGTTGTTGGGGTGTGGGTTGGGTCCACCGGAGGTGGCCCGCCCACCCCATTAATATAGTTTACCATATATGTGGTTGACCGGAGGGGGTCATGGCCCGTTGGTCCTTTTTTAATATAATTTTTGTTATATGATGTGGATGATTGGGGGGCCGGCGGGGGTCATGGCCCATTGACCATTTTTAAATAATTTTTTTGTTATTACATAGTGTTGGGTCCGATGGGGGTGGCGGGATCATGGCCCGCCACCTAAATTAATATTTTTTGTATTTTGTTTTTTATAATAACAAACACAATCTTAGAATTTGTCTAATATAGGGGATATTAGACAAATTAACGATCCAACAAATTCGCCCATTTTCGAGAGCTAGGTTTCATGCCCCAGGGTCGGTCAAATTGTAGGACACTTAAACTTGGCCCACAACCCAACATTTACCAAAACTTTGACAGGCTCATTCTCGCTCATATGAGCAAGGGTCGACGATCATTCACACCGTTACGATCAGGACGACAAGATATACATTCTAGTCCTAGTTCAAAAGCATTCTGATCACTTTGATTTTTGAGCTTCCATAAGTCCTCTTTGTCTTGTGTGTGTCACTGGAGCCACCTGGATCCTCCCCACTGAGGAGCTTTTGGTCCTCCAAAAGCATGAAAAATAATCAACAACTTCTTTGTACCTTGTTTGTATCACAAGCATCGTGAAAAGGTCTCGCTTCCATCTCCTTCACCTTTGTTCTTTGTAGCCTTAAGCGATGAGCCGACACCTGCAACCTCTGCAACCTGTAGTACATTGTTTTGCAAATTACATGCTTGTCTTACATGACCAACTAATGACCCAAGCATCTCATACTTGCCATGAGTTTATAACCCATACTCGGTGGTCAAGTTTACATCAAGATGGACACAATACCCCAGCTACGACAATAAGGCCAACATATCATTGTTGCTTCAACAAGTGATGGAAAACACAACATCACTTTCACAGTTTAACATGCAACACAAAATAAGATCAGACATCATTGTTGCTTAACAGGTGATGGAAAACACATCATCACTTTTACATCTTAAAATGAAACAAATGATTTACAAAAGCACGACCATGACAAGCTAACATATCTAGAAACCATTTTTCACTTATCGATGTGAATGGGTCATCTCCCTGTGGTGGTTTTTCTTGTCGAATAACTGCTTCACCTGGTTCATGCACCGACACTTTGTCTTTAAGGCGCTGCTCTGGATGGAACCTCCAACAAGTGGCTTTTTGATGGCCACTTCTGTTGCAATGACTGCAATAGGTCTTCTTCCTCCAGATCTGCTTAACATGTTTCTTTACCTATTGTTGAGAGGGTCTTTCATGCTTCCTCCTTTTGTGTGCTGCTATTCTTTTCCAACACTTAGAAAATGTATGGTTATGTAATCCACAAAAGGTACATGTTTTTCGATGCCATGTTTTACGTTCATCGTTAACAACATGATTATAATCGAAATGAACATTTGAATATTGAGATTGGTTATACCTTTCCTTGCTATCTCTGGTGTAAGTATGGCAATGAGAGCTTGCCTTAGCTCTTTCCCTGCAATGGGCACTGCCATGGGATGATGGGGATGTGTCCCCATCATTCTCTTTCCTCGACGATTTCGACGATACCTCGAAAGAATCTGACACCTTTGAGCATTCTCCTTCGGTGTATCCCAAGCCTGCAAATCGAGGTCTCTGCACAACCTCCAATGGCTGGTTAATTCCTTAGTTATTAACACCAAGTTCTTCTTCCTCCTTGTACCTCATCCTAGTAAAGAGCCTCATGTTTGTCCCTGTAATTGGTATCTCCACATCTCCAATAGAAATCATACTATGTGAAGATGAAACCGAAAGGAAATCAACATATTTTACCTCCGCTGTCGAGTTGGAAAGAATGGATGAGGGCTTCTCATCATCTGTTGTTGGTGGTTCCCTGGCTGTCTTAGCGCATTCCCCAACTTCCTTTCCAACATACCCAAGTCCTGCCTGACGGGGTAACTCCTCTACTTTGATGGGGTTGACAATTTCTTAGCCATTAACACCCAAGCCTTTTCCCTCACACCCCATTCTCTTCAATAGTTTGGAGCCAATTCCTGTGGTATGGTTTTCAGAAATAGTGAAATCATCATCAGGACACATACATGAATTTGGAGAATTACTTTTTACCTCACATGGGTCACGCTGCAGCTTTTCCAAGGCCTCATCCTTAGCTTGCAGCTATCGTAGCAAACTTTGTTTCTCCTCTTTCTCTTCATGTAGAAGCATCTTCAATTCAGCATTCTCTGTTTGAAGATTATGTTTGTTGTGCTCCAATTCTTCTAGGGCCTCTTCCGTGGCTCGCAACTGAAGCTGCGATCACTCCTTTTCCTGTCTCTTTTTGTAGAGAATCATACATTATTTCCACCCTTTTGGAAATTTTGAGCATGCTCTCGTACATCGCTTTTTCATCCTCTGTCGCTACATGTTCCATTGTTCACGCTTGAAATTCACATCCACGCAAAGACCGCTCTAATACCAAACTTGATCCAAGTTGAATCAACTCCTGAATTTAACCAAGATCTTTTGCTTTCGTGATGTGATTAGAATTGCATTTAAAATAACATAAAGGAACATAAATGCATGTTGTAAAGAAGAAGGAACATGACAAGAGTCAGCAACATAAAATAACCAGATGTTGATAATGGAGTTCACCCAGGAGGGACTATGTCTCTGGGCCCCGGTGTCAAGATGGTGTAGGCCGCTACATTAAGTAATGTCAATGGTGATGATGTACATAGGTGGTGACGTCGATATCATACAAGGAAAATGCCCTCATGTAAGAGTGGCTCCAAGAGATGTTCCGTTGTAGGAACTCTCATTCAAAAACGGACTCCTATCAATATGACCTAAACTCATGCATGATGATAATGAGCATCCTTCCAACATGGCATAAAAGGGATCTCAATGCAAACATACATGGCGACACATGAGTATCCCATCATCATAACAACAAAGGGATCTCAAACAAAACATGATGAATCATGACAACAAGTATATCTCACAGATGATTCCACATCACATCAAGCAAGAATCATGAAACAAGTAAGAAAACATTTCCCACATCAAACATCAAACATCAAATAGGGATGTATGCAACACAATGCATCTCAGGGCAAAAAGAAGTACATGAACATCCTGCATATTTGAGATCTCTTCGGTGGCTCGCAGATCTGAGATTTCTTGTGACGCAGATCTCTTCGGTGGCTCGCAGATCTCTTGCGAGATCTTTAGGAAGTTCTTGTAAGAGTTTTCTTGATGGATTCTTCTGCGATCAAGAATCTATTCGGTGGCTCGCAGATCTGAGATTTCTTGTGACGCAGATCTCTTCGGTGGCTCGCAGATCTCTTGCGAGATCTTTAGGAAGTTCTTGTTCTTTCTGCTCTCTTCGGTGGACGATCTCTTCGGTGGACGACGCAGTCTCGCAGATCTCTTCATTGGACGACGCAGATCTCATCCCATCTTCATCTCTTTCTTTGTAGATTTTTTTATGTTTTCCTTTGTGGTCCATATCAATGGCCTCGAAGCTCGTACTGGTGTAGAAAACCCGCAGGCAACGTTGACGGCACCAGGGCGAATAGCACGGCTCAGAACAGATCTTTATGCACAGCGTGCGACCACTATGATAGACGATAGTTAAACGGGTGCGTTATTAGTTGATCCTAACACCCACTTAAGCAGATCTCTTCCGTAGGCAGTCTCGCAGATCTCTTGCGAGATTTTGTTTTCCGATCTCTTCGGTGGACGACGCAGATCTCTTCGGTGGACGACGCAGATCTGGTGGAGATCTGCATAAAATATGGCTCCGACCTTCGTAAAAATAACTGGTGGATCATCCGTCTCTGGAGGGCAATCTCCTGCCCATATCGTGAGTGAAGCCCCAGCTCCCACTATCCAAGTGGTCCAGGACTCACTCGATGAAGCTTTGAAGTTCTCCGAAAGTGCCCTAATTTGCCAGTTCAATGGTTTTTGGCCGCGGCTGATAGCACTCCACAATTGGATCTCGGAGGTATGGAATCCTATCATTTCTGATGAAATTAATATCTACCCCTGTGCTAGAGGTTTCTTTATAGTAGATTTTGAAAATCCTGAAAGCAGACAATGTATTCTAGATTTCGGACCTTGGTTTTGGGAAAAATCAGGCCTATTCATGAAGCCATGGAACCCATCATTCGATCCCTCTACA